>CM056049.1:172168055-172461032 GCA_029574335.1 Rana kukunoris
CTTTTCCCTCCCTAGATGAGATAGAATTAATTTCCACTTATGATAGGTCTCCCTGGTGGATGAATCGGGTCTTTATGGATCTTTGGGCAAGTAGTAGATCACTGGGATCCTAGATGATGCTGGAATGAGAAAAGCTTTCTCCTTTTTATTCAGCAGCACACCTGATTTAAATCCTTCTTTCACTATTTTTAGACAAAACTTTTCTATATGAGGACCGGGGATCTCTAGAGAGGGGCAGATAGGTATCCCTATCCCCAACTAGAAGACCAAGTTCATTTAGATAGTCAGTCTTGTCAAGTATCACTATTCCGCCCCCTTTATCAGCGGGGCGGATTAACGATACTTTTCTCTTCACAAAGTTGGTCAAAAACCTTTTTTCAAAGAGTTTGTTAATTTAGTCTTCTTTGATATTAACCTTCTCAAGGTCTCTCAAGAGTACATCTCTGAAGACCTTAATATTTGGTGCCAAACCTCCCGGGGGGATTGAACAGGGAAGCATTGGAAAGGTTAGAGTGTTGAACCTCAGTAACAACACTCGTAACACTACTACTACTAATAGTTCTCTAGTAGGTTTAGAGAGAAAAAATCTTTTCATACTCAATTTCTAGAGAATTTATGTATATCCATGTGGGTATCAAATTTGTTTAAAGATTGGGGGGGTGCAAACTTCAATCCTTTATCAAGGAGTGTGATCTCCTCTGGAGTCAGCGTGACAGTGCTGAGATTGAAGATCCCCTGTCCTGTTATACTCTTTTCCTTTTTGGTCTTTGATTTCCTCCCCCCTCTAGTTCCTCTCTTTTGTCGCCCATCTTTTGATGGTTTTGGTTGGACCCGGGAAAATCCTTGTATTGGTTAGTTTCCCTGTCCCTCCATTGGTCCTGCTGATAAGGATAATCAATATGAATTAGAAGGCCTAGGAGGGTAGAAAGGAGAAGGGGGAGGGGGAAAAGGGTAATAATATGGCAGCCTCTCGTCTCTATTCCAACCATTATGGGTTGCCGGCTGTTGATACGGTCCCCCAAATGGGCGGAATTCCTGAAGGGGTTGAAACGGTTGGTCACCGGGATGGAATAATTATATTGCATGTCATCTTGGGACCTCCAAGGTAGTCTCTCAGAGTCATTGGTTTCTACTACACCAGCTCGGTGAGAGGAATCATTTTTGCGATTTTTGGATTTGTTTCTCCAACTAGGAGATTTAGTGGATGGACCTGTATTATGGTTATCCCTGAATTTTGGGGGGTGGGGAGGTTGAGATTGTCTCTCTCTTACGGGAGATTTGTACGAGACCTTCCTTGAACGCAGGATTGGTCTACTGGACACATGAGAAGGTGGTATGGGATTAGTTGGATTCCCCAAATTTTGATTAGCAACGGGAATCGTATCCATCTCTAAATTATCCCCCCCACCTTCTTGAATTTTGCTTTGCCATTCAAATACTGAACCAGATTTATAGTCTCCTACATCTCTATTAAACTTTTTCTTTTTCTTATTTTTTTTGTTCCGTCTCTTCTTTTTCCAACAGCTTTTTAAGAGCCAAGGATCGCTCCTTATACTCCTCACTGCTGGTGAGAGGACATAATTTTTCTTTAATAAGTTTTATTTCAACGTCCAGGCGAGTCAATTACTCTTCTTACGCTGTGCCAAGAATTGCAAAAAATTAACACCAGCATTATTAAAATATTGATACCATTCAGCTAGCTCTGATTCGCCTTTTTGGGGGCTAACGTCCCATCTTAGACTTCTCGGGACCATAGAATCAGCTGTATATTGATCTAACAGTGCGATATCCCATTGTGTATGTAATTCGGCTACCATGAGATTTTTAAGTCTCATGAACATACCCCCCAGGTCGCTGTCTGTATCTTTATTGATCTCAAACACACCCTCTTTGGCAATCATGCGTGTAGAACGATATTCGAAAACGTCCATGTTGCAGGACTAACCAATATAAAGCAGCAAGGAATTTAAATATATCAAAAATAAAAGTGTTCAATCCAAAAGGGGGAAAAACTCCTCGCGCTAACAACAATAGATTGAATTCAATATTAATTGAAAATAAATATAATGAAGTAAATAAATAAATTAAATTAGGTGATATCCAGCAGCAACACAAAAATATGTGATATACATACAAAACAGAAATAAAAAACAACAAGGTTGCGCTTAGAGGCACAATGTGATATTGTGAAGGAAATAAATAGTGTCTATATAAGTAGACAAAAAACAAACATATTCAATATAATCATAATTATGAACAAAATAAATTATATCAAGGTGAATAGTAACAAAGTGAATATATCGAGTCCATACGGGCTAAATATAAAATAAAATTTAAAATTAAAAAATCTCTAATAGTCCTTCTAATAGGGTAATGAAAAAAATAGCAGCTTTCCAAGTTGAATGACAAAGGTGATAGCTGTAGATTGTGAAGGTCCTGTATAAGTTCACCATCAGTTACACAATATCGCTTCCAATATGGTAAGGTAAATAGGGTGTACTCTTACCAGATATAAGGGGGATTCAGGCATGTCACTCCCAATACGTCTGGAGTAGGACGCTTCCCGGATTTTCCACACTGGGTTGATGCGATCTCCACTGGACCAGCAGGTATTCAGCAACTGCAATAAGCTCAGCATCCCATTCGGATCAAAGAAAAAAGAAGAAAGAACCGGGAACTCGCCATAGTGAAAAATACTTCCCAGAAGTTTTATTCAAATTGTGCAGCATATACACAAATAATTTAAAATTGCCGGCTAAAAGCATACAGGATAAAAAAGAACGTGCACCCGTGCTTCCGGGGTCACGTAACAAACGCGCGGTGACGTAGTGCGTGGCTCCGCCCTGACCGGTTTTCGTCAGAGAATGACGTTGTCAAAGGGCACGGGCGACGCACTGAACGTTCACCTCTTAAATACATAGAGACACAACCAAGCCTCTCTTTCGATTCGCCACCTTCATTGGAGAACGGTGGAGAAGGCGGAAGTGGGAGTAGACCGGGAAGAAACAGGAAGCGCGCTACCAGCGAGATCTGTGTAATGCAGATAGGCATATCCTGCATCACTCAAGGTCCGATCCGGCCTAAAAGAGCACACTCACTGGTTCCCGATCCTCCGACTAATGAAATAAAAATAAATACAAAAAATAATTACCAAGGAACATTGTCTGTCACCATTGTCTGTTTGTTTTTTGTCTACTTATATAGACACTATTTATTTCCTTCACAATATCACATTGTGCCTCTAAGCGCAACCTTGTTGTTTTTTATTAAAGCTGTATTGGAATGCTTTTTTCATTTTTCTGGGTAAACTAAAAGTGATGTCAGGTCATCATTTCTGGGTTACCATAGCCCAAAGCTTCTCAAACCATCTGTAGACGGGCGGATCCAGGAGGGGCAACAGGGCAATTGCTACCCCGAGAAAATAGCGAGGGGGTGAGCCGCTGGTGACTGAGCAGACCGGCGGTTGAGGGCTCGGATGGGCAGGCTGGAGAGCAGGCCGTGAGTGAGAAAACACAAGTAACACAGTGACAAAACAGCTGGTGACTAGGGCATTTTAAAAGAAATGTATCACTCCAATTCAAAAAATGCAGAAGAATGCAACATAATGGAGGCAACATAATGGAGGAAATGACACACGGCACGTATCTGTAAACGTATGGGGGTGTACCTCCAAGTCTTGTTAAACTTCAATCTCCCCCGACACCTTAGAAGTCCACTCTGACCATATTTTAATCCTGCAGAGGTTGGAAGAAAACTGATGCTGATCCCATGTACCGTATGTAGTATTGCTAGATAAGAGCTGCTGATCATTATCTCTGGTAAATTGCTTGTTTGGAAGGCGGAGGACACACAAGTGGTGTAAGCACTTTGGAGGAAGATTCAATTAGAAGAAGATGTATGCACTTTATTGGAGCGCGGGTCACTTTGTTTGATGGACACTTGTATAGATTTTTGATGTCGGGGGAGGTTTCAGATGAATTTTGATATTTATAATTATATTAATTGTTGTACACTGTATATGAATTAAGCACACACACACACGTATAGTTTTTATTTAATCACATATTTAGTATACTGTAGTAGTTTTTTTCAGTTGTATTCACTTTATTGGACACAAGGCAGCAGTGTTGTCATATATTTGTTTGTGATAAAGGAAAAAACTGACAGGGATCCTAAACCTTTCCTACTGTAAAAAAATGTTTTACCACTGTTTGTGTCCCCATTGGGAGAGTGTCCCCTAGTTTCCTATAACTGCCCTCACCAGGGCAGAAAGTGAAGACACTAAAAAAGCCACTGATAGTGCTTCTGTCACTTATATATATAAAAAACAAACAAAAAACACAAGCACTGTAAATAAAGTTTTGGTTGAAGTTAGGAGTTGGGTTTACATATGATATGATTTACTTTGCAATGCCAGATCCCGTGTTGCTTGTGTCATAGATTTCATTACATTCCCCGCCTCCTGTTCCTAATAATAAAGTGGTAGGAAAGTCTGATTCAAAGACTAAAAAAAGTGTGCCCACCGCCACCTGCACACCGCATACTGCATACTAGTACACTATGAGAGACTTACTTACAGATGGAGCCGTCCAGTGCTGGGATGTCAAAGCGCTCTTTTGTCTGCGATCAGAGGCGGCTCTAGGCTTGGTGAGGCCTTAGGCAAACCTTAGATGGTCAGAGATTGCATACTTGATAAAAGAGATGGTCAGAGACTGCATATGTGATACAAGAGATGGTCAGAGACTGCAGACATGGTACAAGAGATGGTCAGAAACTGCAGACATGGTACAAGAGATGGTCAGAGACTGCATACGTGGTACAAGAGATGGTCAGAGACTGCAGACATGATACAAGAGATGGTCAGAGACTGCAGACATGGTACAAGAGATGGTCAGAGACTGCAGACATGGTACAAGAGATGGTCAGAGACTGCAGACATGGTACACAAGATGGTCAGAGACTGCCTACGTACTACAGGAGATGGTCAGAGACTGCATACATACTACAGGAGATTGTCAGAGCCTGCATACTTTATACAAGAGATTGTCAGAGACTTCAGACATGGTACAAGAGATGGTCAGAAACTGAAGACATGGTACAAGAGATGGTCAGAGACTGCATACTTGATACAAGAGATGTCAGAGACTGCAGACATGGTACAAGAGATGGTCAGAAACTGCAGACATGGTACAAGAGATGGTCAAAGACTGCAGACACGGTACAAGAGATGGTCAGAAACTGCAGACACACTACAGGAGATGGTTAGAGACTGCAGATATACTACAGAAAATGGTCAGAGACTGCAGATATACTACAGGAGATGGTCAGAGACTGCATACATGATACAAGAGATGGTCAGAGACTGCAGATATACTACAGTAGATGGTCAGAGACTGCATACATGATAAAAGAGACGGTCAGAGAGTGTGCGGACATGATACAGGAGATGGTCAAAGACTGCAGACATGGTATAAGAGATGGTCAGAGACTGCAGACATGGTACAAGAGATGGTCAGAGACTGCAGACATGGTACAAGATATGGTCAGAGACTGCAGACAGGGTACAAGAGATGATCAGAGACTGCAGACACGGTACAAGAGATGGTCAGAGACTGCATACATACTACAGGAGATGGTCAGAGACTGTATATATACCACAGGAGATGGTCAGAGACTGCATACATGATACAAAAGATGGTCAGAGACTGCATACATGATACAGGAGATGGTCAGAGACTGCATATATACTACAGTAGATGGTCAGAGAATGCAGATATACTACAGGAGATGGTCAGAGACTGCATACATGATACAAGAGATGATCAGAGACTGCAGACACGGTACAAGAGATGGTCAGAGACTGCATACATACCACAGGAGATGGTCAGAGACTGCATACATACCACAGGAGATGGTCAGAGACTGCATACATGATACAAGAGATGCTCAGAGACTGCATACATGATACAGGAGATGGTCAGAGACTGCATATATACTACAGGAGATGGTTAGAGACTGCAGGTATAATACAGGAGATGATCAGAGACTGCATACATGATATAAGAGATGGTCAGAGACTGCATACATGGTACAGGAAATGGTCATAGACTGCCTACATGGTACAGGAGATGGTCAGAGACTGCATACGTGGTACAAGAAATGGTCAGAGACTGCAGACATGGTAAAAGAGATGGTCAGAGACTGCAGACATGGTACAAGAGATGGTCAGAAACTGCAGACATGGTAAAAGAGATGGTCAGAGACTGCAGACGTGGTACAAGAGATGGTCAGAGACTGCAGACATGGTACAAGAGATGGTCAGAAACTGCAGACATGGTACAAGAGATGGTCAGAGACTGCAGATATAGGACAGGAGATGCTCAGAGACTGCATACATGATACAAGAGATGGTCAGAGACTGCATACACAATACAAGAGATGGTCAGAGACTGCATACACGATTCAGGAGATGGTCAGAGACTGCATATATACTACAGTAGATGGTCAGAGACTGCAGATATACTACAGGAGATGGTCAGAGACTGCATACATTATACAAGAGATGGTCAGAGACTGCATACATGATACAGGAGATGGTCATAGACTGCATACATGGTACAAGAGATGGTCAGAGACTGCAGACATACTACTAAAGATGGTCAGATAGAAGGATGAGCTCCGGCGTGTTTGCACAGCCCACGTGCAGAGCCCCCTCATGAAGTTGGCACTGTGCTGCGCTAATCACAGGCAGCGAGACATTTCATTAGTATGGGCACCTGGAGAAATTCGGCACATTTCTTGGGGGATGCCAAGGGCCACCCCCTCTGTGGCAGACAGCATCTTTAATTTGGGGGGGGGTATGTGCTAAGGGGGTGAATTTCATATCCAAGCCCCCTTGCAGCATACTTCATAAAGTGCACCCTAGAACATATCCTCTCCCCCAAAATTACTCAAAGTAAACTGTAGGCATGACCCCCCCCCCCCCTCTGGAAGGCTCACTTACTTTGCATCAGGACATGTGTAATTTTGTCAGACGAGCAGCTTTTCTCGGCAGCAGCATGGTGAGCCTCCTTCTCCTCCCCGTGTACACAGGAAACATCACGCAGCAGGAGAAGGAGGGGGGGGCTCAGTTCACTCAGTCGCACTCTGCACTGTGTGTGTCAGGACCAGGCAGCCGGGGACTGCAGGGAGAGATGTCGGCTGACTCGGCTCTCTCTCTGCCATAAAAAGTGGAGCTTGCGGCCGCGTGCGGGAACGAAAATAGCCGAGAAAGGGTGAGGCATGGGCAAATTAGGCGGCCGCAATGGGGCCCCTGACTTTGCGGGGCCTAACGCAGCTGCCTAATTTGCCTAAGTAGAGAGCAGCCTCTGGCTATGGTGTGCGGCTGTCCATGGACTTTCTTCATTGATTTCTGCCTTGTGCATTGCCAGCTGCCACGGAGGAGGACATTGATTGCTTATTGCATTTGCCTGGAGCGGCGGTTTCTTTTTCTCATTTTTTTTTTTGGGATAGTGTAGTAGAGAGTTAAGCCCTGTACACACGATCGGTCAAACCGATTAGAACGATCTGATGGATTTTTCCATCGGTTACCCGATGAAGCTGACTGATGGTCAGTCGTGCCTACACACCATCAGTTAAAAAAACTATCGTGTCAGAACGCGGTGACGTAAAACACAACAACGTGCTGAAAAATATGAAGTTCAATGCTTCCAAGCATGCATCGACTTGATTCTGAGCATGCGTGGATTTTTTACCGATGGTTGTGCCTACTAACGATAGCTTTTTTTAACCGATGGATAATAAATATGATCGGTTTGGTCCGATGAAAACGGTCCATCAGACCGTTCTCATAGGTTTAACCGATCGTGTGTACGCGGCCTTAGACTCCTTTTTTTTTAGAAAATTACCTTCATTTTCTCTCAGTACAGGAAATAAGAATAAATCTTCTTAAAAGTACAAAAAATAAAAAAAATTGAAAAAGCCCCTTCACACTAGTGTGGTGCTGTAAATACTGGAAAAGCATACAGTACTCTTAAAGGGGTAATTCCCCCAAAAAACTTTTTTTAACATTGATTGAGGCTCGTTATGTCAAGGGGAATCGGGTGGTTTTTTATTAGAAACGAAGCAATACTTACCGTTTTACAGATGCATCGTCTCCGTCGCTTCCGGGTATGATCGTCTGGTCTGGGCGTGCCTATTTGATTGACAGACTTCCGACGGTCGCATACATCGCGTCACGAGTAGCCGAAAGAAGCCGAGCGACGGTGCGGCTCTATACTGCGCCTGCGCACCGTCGTTCGGCTACTTTCGGAAAATCGTGACGCGATGTATGCGACCTCGGAAGCCTGTCAATCAAATAGGCACGCCTATAGTCGGAGCCCATACCCGGAAGCGTCGGAGACGATGCACCTCTAAAACGGTAAGTACTGCTTCATTTCTAAAAAAAAAAAAACCTGATTCCCCTTGACATAACGAGCCTGAATAAATGTTAAAAAAAAGGTTTTTGGGGGAACTACCCCTTTAACACAATCCAGGAACATAGGAAGCTGAATGTGGTGCTGTAGGGGCATTAATTTCACCGGGCCCTCCTAGAAGCAGAATATATAATAAGCCCCACCAAGGAGGGAAAAACACTAGACCAATCACAGAAAACAAGCACTATTTCCCTGAAACAATATTCTGCACCACTTGTGGTATTATTTTGGGTGACCAATTTAAAAAGCATCCCACCCAGGTAGCACACCGCAATGCCCTTGTGTTTCAGATCACCACAAAGCACAGTTGTAAATCATATCTAAAGGTGACCAGATTTTTTTAATTAAATCCGGGGAATTTTTTTATTTTTTTTTGGCAAATGGTAAACTATTTTACTATTTTATACATAACTTTAAAAAAAAAAAAAAAAGATACTTAGAATTTTTTGGGAAATGTTAAGAAAATAAGATAGAGAAAAAACTTGGAGCGAGTAAAGGGGTGCGCTACCTGTACATGTGGCCAAAAAGTGGGGGTGACCAGCAAGTGAGCATGGTCAGAAAGTGGAGATTTCTTTATGGCGTACAATGGTGATCAGTATGTCCTGGCCTCCCTATACCAATAAAACAAGCTATTATAGTTAGTCAGGCTGAAAAAAGACACACGTCCATCCAGTTCAACCATAAAAAAAAAAATAATAATAACATACAATCCCATATACCCAACTCCACAGTTGATCCAGAGGAAGGCCAAAAAACACAGCAAAGCATGATCCAATTTGCTACAGCAGGGGACAAAAATCCTTCCTGATCCTCCGAGAGGCAATCGGATATTCCCCGGATCAACTTTACCTATAAATGTCAGTACCCAGTTATATTAGATACATTTAGGAAAGAGTCCAGACCTTTCTTAAAGCAATCTACTGAGCTGGCCAGAACCACCTCTGGAGGGAGTCTGTTCCACATTTTCACAGCTCTTACTGTGAAGAAACCTTTCCGTATTTGGAGGTGAAATCTCTTTTCCTCTAGACGTAAAGAGTGCCCCCTTGTCCTTTTTGTTGACTGTAAAGTAAATAACTTAACACCAAGTTCACTATACGGACCTCTTATATTTTTGTACATGTGGATCATATCCCCCCCCCCCTTATTCTCCTCTTCTCAATAGAGGAATAGAGTGAATAAATTAAGTTCCTCTAATCTTTCCTCATAGCTGAGCTCCTCCATGCCTCTTATCAGTTTAGTTGCCCTTCTCTGCACTTTCTCCAGTTCTCCGTCTCCGATATCCTTTTTGAGAACTGGTGCCCAAAACTGGACTGCATATTCCAGATGAGGTCTTACTAATGATTTGTACAGGGGCAAAATGATATCTCTATCTCTGGAGTCCATACCTCTCTTAATACAAGAAAGGACTTTGCTCGATTTGGAAACCGCAGCTTGGCATTGCATGCCATTATTGAGCTTATGATCAACTAAAAACCCCAGATCCTTCTCCACTACAGATCCCCCCAGTTGTACTCCCCCTAGCATGTATGATGCATGAATATTCTTAGCCCCCAAGTGCATAACTTTACATTCATCAACATTAAACCTCATCTGCCACATAGTCCCCCAATTAGACAGAGCATTGAGGTCGGCTTGTAAATTGGAGACATCCTGCAAGGACATTATTCCACTGCATAGCTTGGTGTCATCTGCAAAAACAGAAATGTTACTTTTGATCTCAGACCCAATATCATTTATAAATATATTAAAAAGTAAGGGTCCCAGCACTGAACCTTAGGGTACACCACTTATAACCTTGGACCATTCAGAGTAAGAATCATTAACCACAACTCTCTGAATTCTGTCTTTCAGCCAGTTTTCTATCCATTTACAAACTGATATATCTAATCCTGTAGACCTTACCTTACACATGAGCCGTGTGGGGAACTGTGTCGAACGAAATGCAGCACAGCCCTACACTTCCTTTATACAATTCTACAAATGTAATTATAAGTGCAATGGTGAAACCTATAAAATAATGTCCAGTGCAAATCAACCAGTGTATTGCAATATAGTAGTGATGGTGTCACCCACTCTGCAAAAATATTTGAGAAATTGCAGAGCTGCACTGTTCAAATAATGGTGAACCCCCTACATACAATAATATTAACAGAGATGCAAATCAACCAGTGTCACCCTCTCTGCTAAATGTAAGAAATATTGCAGAGCTGCAATGTGAAAATAGTGGTAAAACCCCTATATATAATCATAATAAAATGCACAATTGATGTACATATTTAAAATGTTATTATGATTATGCACAGGTTGTTTGACAAAGGGGAGGGGCTCTGCATATCAGCCCTACCCATCCCCAATATCAGAGCTCCGATTTGACAGCTCCACTCACTTTTGGCCATATACGCCCCGGCTTGCCCACCAATCCCTTATATGCTGGATAAATATTCACATTTCTGCATGTCCTGCTAGGGCAGTGTTTCTCAATTCCAGTCCTCACGCCCCCCCCCCCCCCCAACAGGTCAGGTTTTCAGGATTTCCATTATTTTGCACAGGTGATTTGATCAGTTTCACTACCTTCACTGTAATTCCCACAGCCTTTTCATCTGAGGGAAATCCTGAAAACATGACCTGTTGGGGGGGGGGGGCGTGAGGACTGGAATTGAGAAACACTGTGCTAGGGCTAGGCTGTCAGCAATGGGTATAGGTGCTGCCCCTGAATCCAGGGACAGATTTTGTCTGGGGACAATGTTCCCCAACCGGGGACTGTCCCCTGAAACCAGGGATGTCTGGTCACCTTATCATACTGTATATACATTGTGGTACACTTGTCCATTTAAATATGACTTCAATGCTAGAGGCTGCCTTATCGCAAGGCATGTTAAAGCTGAAGTTTGGGTATGGAAGTCTTTCCATAGTTACATTGGTCTAGCTTGGATGTGTCCTACCTGTAATCTCCACTAGCTTCTGGGTTGCTCTAGGTCGCTGGCTTGGCATGCCATTCAAGTCACGTGTGCATTAATTGTCAGGGCAGCCTCTCAGCACAGGTCCTGGAAACCAGTGGCGGTGACTACTATGGAGAGCTCCAGCTTCCACAGGGATCCCACGGGTATGACACATAGGGCCAGATTCAGGTAGATGGGAGTTTCTTTACTCCAGAGTAACGCACCTCATTTACGTTACTCTGCCGAAATTTTAGGAGCAAGTGCTGTTATTCATGAAGCACTTGCTCCTAAAGTTGCGGCAGCGTATCGAAAATGAGCCGGCGGAATTCAAATTGGGCGGGTACGGGGCGTGTATTATTTAAACTAAGCACGATCCCGCGGCGAACGTACTGCGCATGCGTCGAGTGTCAATGCATCCCAGTGCGCATGCTCCAAATTCTGTCAGTGAACGTCAATGACGTCACATCCCCATTCATGAACTTTTTACGCAAGCGATGCGATTTGTTTTTTTTTTCGACGCGATGACGACGGCTATACCTAACATAGGATACTCCACTAGGGGGCTGCTTTATCTATACGCCGCGTATCGCTTCCGGAAACGTCGTAAAGTCACTGCGTCGCGCCCGAAAAAGATCGTGAATTGCAGATTTCTGCTCAGTAACATATTTTTTGAGCGTAAATCGGCGGGAACGCCCCCGGCGCCATTTTTAAGTTGAAGTAACAATGCGATGGCGAAATTCAATTGGGCCGATCGCATCGGAACTCCAACCCGGCGTTTCTTGTTTTCTGGTTACAGAAAACAGAAACGCCGGCTTAAAGTGACAGTTAGGCTGGCGGATCAATGGATACTCCAGCCTAACTCTACCTGAATCTGGCCCATACAGTACATACTTACATTGAGCCAGTTTTAAAAAAATGGGAACATTTCTAGGGACAAATCTTCAATACTTGGGATGTTACCTGGAAGTCAGGGACAGCTGCCAGCCATGGCACTAAAAGAGGAGCCCAGCTGCTGTATTCTGTGCACTCTCTGTGGAATGTTCCACGGCAGGTCCATACTAATCCTACACAGCAATCCTTCAGACAAACAGTCCCTTGACATATGATGATGATGATGATAGAGAGGGTCTACAAATGCCAACAAGTCAGGAACTGCAAAGCTGCCCATTAAGAGCTAACAAGATGTATAAATAAATCAGTTCCAAATTTGTAGTGACATAAAGGGTCTGCTTGCTTTATTTTGTGTCTTTTGTGAAAATGTTATCGTTGCATTTGTAATATTTATTTTCAAACCGATATACTCTGTATATCTTAGACATGGCTGGGGTATATTTAAAATATAATAGGGAGAATTCAGTAAAGCATTAGCTCCACTTTTCTGGGTATCTGGCCCTTTAATAATTCCTTTGCCAGATTCAAATAGTCCTGCTGTCAATTTGAGCAGTGTTACAGATTCAGGTAGTTCATAATAGTGCACCGATTGTAGATAATAAAACTGGAGGTAATTAACCACTTCAGCCCCGGAAGAATTTACCTTCTTCCTGATCAGAGCACTTTTTGCGCTACGGCACTGAGTTGTTTTAACTGAAAATTGCGCGGTCGTGCGACATTGCACCCAAACAAAATTGACATATTTTTTTGTGGTTGCAATGCTCTTCAGGCTTCAATGCAGACATTTCATAAATTCAAATTGTTTTATATATTAAAGCAGAGGTCCGCCTAAAAAAATTAATATTAAAAGCCAGCAGCTACCAATACTGAAGCTGCTGACTTTTAATAAATGGACACTTACCTGTCCAGGGTTCCCGTGAGTCGTGTGTCCTCTCTGGTCCCTTCTGTCTTCTGGGACTTGTGTGTTTCCCAGAAGACAGTGAGGGGAGGGGGAGTGACGTAACCCAGTGGTCTATGCCCAGAAGTGGGTGCAAATACCTGGATTATACAGGTATCTGCACACCCCCCACACCCCCCCCCCCCCAGGGCTGGACTGGGACAAAAATTTGGCCCTGGACTTCATCCAGACTGGCCAACTTTGACAGGTCTCTCCTGTGGCGGCTGAACAACTCCTCCCCCCCCCGGCTGAACAACTCCCCCCCCCCAGCCACCTAAGCCCCCTCTCTGCCTTCACTAGCCACTAGCCATTTTACTTTATTAGAGTAAAACGGCTAGTACTGGTACTCTTATAGGCAGTACCAGTGGGAAAGCTAGACATTATTTTACCCGGGCAAAAAATCAGTTCGGTGCCCCCCCATGGGACAAGATTTGGCAGAAGTGAGTAACTCCCAGGCCATAGCTGTTAAGTCAGCTGTCTGTCCCCTCCCCCGTGCTCCTTCTGGTCCGCCCCATGCACCTCTGTCATTCCCCCTGCTCCTCTGGTCCTCTCCTGCTTCTCTATTCCCCCCGAGGTGAGCACTACGGGGAGGAAGAGGTAGTGAGCACTGCGAGGAGGGAGAGACAGAGGAGCGGAGGGGGGGCGGTCTGCTGTCACTGAAGAAACCACGTGATGATAGGAAAGTTTTAGAAAAGTTTGCAGAAAAGTCTGACTGTGTGTATGCTATGGGTGTGACCAGACAAATCAATTAGGACAAAAATCCAAGGGAAAGTTTGTTGGATGTCCGACCGTGTGTACGAGCCTTTAGATATGCCCATGCCTGGGTCACTGAAGAAAATCACGCTGTGCTCAGCAATCCCACTCCATCCTGCACGGATCTGATGTGGTGCCAGCTTTACAGGACTTGCTGTGACTTGCAGTCCCCCTTTCATCTATTCAGCCCAGCAACCGGATTTGAATGCAACTTACCTGTTCTCCATGTGAGTGGATGTTGTTGTTTATTAAATTATTCTTATGATATATACTCAGAGGCTAAGATGTTTCCAGCAAACTCTCAGAATTGCTGGAGATGTGTAGACACTTCGGGAAATTCATGCACATATTTTAGACATGCCCGAAGATAGTGGTATTTTGGAGGGAGGTACTGAGAATGATTGCCATAGTAACATCAATAGTCTTGGAACAGGAGGCGGAGATTGGTAGAGAAATATATTGGATTGGTGGGAAGGAGAACACAGGTAGGCCTATTACTATTCTATGCTAGGAAAACGATAGTGTTAAATTGGAAAAAGGTAGAAGCTCTGTCAGTGGTACACTGGAAAAATCTAGTGAATAGTAACCTAACATTGTATAGGGAAACATACTGTAATAGAGGACACGGGGAGAAATATGAGAGAGTATGGGTGAGTCGGATAGAAAATCCTATGACAGCCTCAGGATAAATAGGAGATAGGGAGAGGTTAACCACACCATTGAATAAAGGGAGAGATAGGAGGTGTAAAAGGTATTTAAGTTAGGAAAAACGAATGTCAAATTTTGTATTCTTTTATGGAGGCTACAGAAGAGAGCAGATAAATGTAAATGGAAAATGAGAAATGTAAATGTGGTTTTATATTTTGTATGAGGGGAAAAAAATGGAAAATTAATAAAGAGATTTGTAAAAAAAAAAAAATGATATATACTCAGAGGCGCCCCTTTTCTTGTTTTTTTTCCAAGGTAATACAGGGTCACGGAACTAAGTGAAAACGTACTCCTTGTACATCACCTCCCGAATGTAAACAGATAACATGATGCTCAGTTTACAAAGGTAACTGGGAGAAGCCACTGTGCAATTTTTTCTGTATGAAGGGTTCAGAATAAATGGCCCATTTATTGTATAAAGTTGTAGCGCCCCTATACTTTCAGTTAGGACGTTATTTAAATTTAGAAGGGGATGAGAGAGTTACATTGGTCTCATCCATGTTTATTTGTCCAAATTGTTCGGGCTGGGATCTCTGTGGTCCCATTCTGTGTTCCAGGGATACACTTCTATTCTTTGGTCGACAGGTGGCGCCAGAGGGTCCAGGCGGAAATCGCCTTTCCCCAGCAGCCAATTAGAGGGTGTTCTCCCTCGCGGGGCATGCTGGGGGAGGGTATTTCTGGCGTCTACGCCATTGTTTCCAGGTCTTCTAACCGGGTCTTCTACCCGCAACGGGTCGCAGGTGCGGCACCCATCTTTAGGGTGTGCGCACATCACAGGCCCCGTTACTATGGCCCACTTGGCCGGGGCGCACATGCCTTGCGGAGTTCCAGACTCTAAGCCCTCCTGGCTCAGGGCAACTAAAGTCGCAGAGGGGCCCCAGTGACTTACTGGGACCCCACACTTAGAGAGAGATCCCAGGCAGGATGCTGTTCGGTGGGGAGTCGGTCTGAGGTGAACCCGGAGGCAGGTGATCCAATAGGATTTAGACGGAACCATCAGGGATCTGGGTGACCGGACACTGACAGGTTGTATGCTGCAAACTGTTAGTCGGTGACCCCAACTATTTACTGAGAGGATCCGCTTTAATTCTTGTCCTTGAGTATTGGACCTGTGGCAGAGGCCTTTACTAATTCACTAAAGCCAAGTCGGTGGCAGAGACTTGTTCCTCCTCAGAGCTCACAGTGACATTCCGGCTGCCAGGTCTGTGAGGGAGGCCTCTCCGGGTGCACTGCACCCATCCCGGCTGGGGTGGCGACAAAAGCAAGTATATTCATCAGAAGCAGGACTGCTTCTCTTCTACTATTCATAGCCTGAATCTGCAAAGTTCTTCTTTTCACCAACCTATCCTGTCTACCTCAAGTTGACTGTTGGTCGTGTTGGACCAGGAAATAAAAGCATTGAAAACGTCAACTAATTGCCTGGACATTCCGACACTGCTCTCATCACTGCTATCACCCCTAGACATATTACAGAGGTAACTTCAATTACGCCGATCCCACATTAAACCAGCGGCTCCTGCGGGAGTGAGTGCTACAAAGTAGTTAAACCCAATACAATAAACCTAAACAGAGAGAAAGCTCAAGTTTGTCACTGCTGGCTTCCCTCTGCTAATGTAGGATGCCTGTTTGTCTCTGTCGTCAGTACTTTCTAAGTCCAAGACCTGGACAAGTATTATTATTATTATTATACAGGATTTATATAGCGCCAACAGTTTACGCAGCGCTTTACATCAGGGAAGACAGTACATTCACAATACAGGAGGGATCAGAGGGCCCTGCTCGTAAGAGCTTACAATCTACAAGTATGCAGCAAGTGAAGTCAGAACTCCAAATTTTCTATCTTGTTTGAAGTCAGTTATAAAGAAAGTATTGAAGCCACTGGATCATCATGCCAGTATGGGAAAGAGGTCAGCAATAGCAGCCTACATAATTTCTCAGCGTGGGTTTTTTTTTTTTTTTTTATTCAAATGCAGAGAAAAAAGACTGGCCCACATGGACCCCAAACAACATTGAATCATACAGACATGGAAATAAAAGGGAAAACACGTGGTCAAATACACAAACATATTAGAAAACACATGCAGGGATGCACCGCCCGTCCCTTGGATCCGGGTCTGACGCGACCCTAACTGGGGTCCCACGGGGGACTACCAACATCATAATATATTGAGCGTGTACTGCACCACTGAGGCGTCGCCCATAGAAAGACAGCAGGCCTCTATCGGGGTTCGGCGGGTCCAGTCGACTCCGCGTTTTCACATTTTAGTTCAAGAGGTAGAGGAAAAGAGAGAGAGTGAGAAAGAGAGAGATAAAGTTAGAGGTGAAAAGTAAGGGTTAGGGGGGGAAGAGGGGGGCCGGGAACTGCTCCCGGTCTGACGGAGGGGGGGAGAAAAAGTGGGTGGGTCCTTGCTACTCGGGGGGGCTATGTGGGGGGGGGGACATCCTGATCTGCGTTCAGGACCTCGCCCCTCAGGTTCCGACCTTCATCAGAGAACCTGAACGCGTCCCATAGCTGCCAGTTCTCTACGTAAGTCTCTTCCCTTTGCTGGCCAGTGAGGATCAGATCCTCCATACGACCAATCTCGTCGACCTTTCTGAGCCACTGGGCTACCGAGGGGGGGTGCGAGGACTTCCAGCCCAGGGGAATGCAGGCCTATGCTGCATCTAGTAGGTGACGTACCACTGACTTCTTATATGATTTGGCTGGAATGATTGCCGCATGTAGGAGGAAAAAGGCCGGATCATCTTCCAGCACTCTGTCCGTGAATTTTTGAGTTATGCGTCTGACCTCTCCCCAGAAGCCTCGTAGCTTACTGCATGACCAGAATATGTGCAGTAGTGAGCCTCTCTCTTCCTGGCAGCGCCAGCAGCGATCAGATGACTCTGGGAAGAGCTTGTGCAGCAGTTCAGGGGTCCTGTACCACCGGGTGAGGATTTTATAATTTGTCTCCTGTACCCTGGTGTTCAGGGAGGACTTGTGAGTAAAGGTAAATATATGACGCACCATGCTGCTGGTGAATTGGCGGTCAAGGTCCCTTTCCCATTTGGCAAGACAGGAGAGAGTGACCTCCTCTTGTGGTGTAATTAGGAGGTTATATGACACGGATAATGCATGGGGGAGTGGCCCGTCCGTCGTGCAGAGGTCCTCGAACGTTGTGGGTGGGGGGGGGCGCACGATCTGGCGGCGGCAAGCTGCCCAGGAAGTGGTTGAGCTGCAGGGCCCTCATATAGTCCAGACCAAAAGGGCCAGTAGGGTCCATGAGGTCCGCTGCACTCTTCCACCTGCCTCCCGTACAGAAGTGCGATTCTGGTACATCCCGGCTTCCGGCAGGTCTAGGAATCTCCTGTCCCGGAGCCCGGGGTGGAACTGGGGGTGTCCTATCACCGGCCTTAGTAACGAGTTATGCGACGAGAGTTGAGGTAGCAATTGCGCCCAAATACGAGCGGTCGTGCCTATAAGGGGGTGTTGACGGAGCTCGGGGGGCAATGTTGTCTGACACCACGGGCCCTGTGTAGTGGCACTAGGCTTTGTGCCTGCTCAATTTGCGTCCATAGCTTGGTGTCAGTATGTCGGCACCAATCCAGGAGCCTGTTTAGGTGGGTCGCTCGGTAGTACATGCAAATATCCGGCAAGGCAATGCCGCCATGGAGTTTTGGACGTGAAAGCATACTTCTTTTGAGTCGCGGGTGTTTCCCTGCCCATAAAAACCGGGTAAGGGTGGAGTGCGTCTGCTTGAAAAAGGAGCCCAGGATGGCCACTGGTAGGGCCTGCAGTAAGTACAGGAATTTAGGCAGGATTGACATCTTTAGGATGTTGCAACGACCCAACCACGAGTGTATACCACTGCTCCATTGATCCAGGAGCCTTCGCACCTCCCTGAGGAGGGGGGGGGAAGTTCAGCTCAAACAGGCGGGTGAGGGACGTCGGTATATGCGTGCCCAAATATTTCAGGGCGTTGTCCGTCCATTTAAATTTAAAGCTGGTTTTCAGTTTCGCTAGTCGGGCTGGGGTAACCCCTACCCCCATGGCCTCTGATTTTGTAAAATGTATTTTTAAATGAGAGAGTTGACCGTATGTCTCAAATTCTTTCAAAAGGCTTTCCAAAGAGGAGAGGGGCTTTGTAAGCGTGAACATAAGGTCGTCTGCGTACGCAGATATTTTGTGTTGCTTCCCCCCCACCGGCACCCCGACGATCCCCGGGTGTCGGCGTACATGGCACAGGAACGGTTCCAGGGTCAGGGCGAACAGCAGGGGTGAGAGCGGGCACCCCTGCCGGGTTCCGTTGGTAATCGAGAATGGCTCGGACAACACTCCATTCGCCCTGACCCGGGCTGTTGGGTTCTAATAAGCGGCCGTCACCCAGCGCAACACTGTGGTCCGAGGCCTATGTATTTCAGTGTCGCGAACAGGAACCCCCAGCTCACCCGGTCGAACGCCTTTTCGGTGTCCGTCCCCAAGAGGACGCAGGGCGTCCTGCTACTGGAAGCGACTTGTAGTAGGTTCAGGACTTTGGTGGTATTGTCCCTCGCCTCTCTGGCCGGGACGAATCCCACCTGGTCCAAGTGGACTAGTTTGGGTAGGTGTTGCTGTAGTCTGGAGGCCATGATCTTTGTGAATAGTTTTAAGTCCGTATTGAGAAGAGAGATCGGCCTATAACTCCCACATTGAGACGGGTCTTTGCCATCTTTGGGTATCACAGAGATTACTGCTTGAAGGGAAGCCTCGTGAAACAGCCTTCCGGTATCCCGGGTATTGTACAGTGTTACCATTTGTGGGCCTAGGGTGGAGAAGAGGGCTTTGTAGTAGTGGGCAGTCAGCCCGTCCGGGCCAGGGGCCTTGCCCGGTTTCGAGCTTTTAAGTGCCAGCTGTAATTCGGTTAGGATAATGGGCTCCTCAAGGGCACGGCAGGTCTCCTCCGGCAGGACCGGCATATGTGAGTGTTCGAGATACTCCAGCGTGAGATCCCCATCCGGCAACGGCGCATGCAGGTTGTACAGAGAGTCATAGAAGGCCCTGAACTCCTGCACTATAAGTCCGGGTAGCGTAACTGCCTGTCCTGCCGGGGAGACAACCCGGGGGGTGTACAACGCCTGGCGTTGGGCCTGCAGGGACTGGGCCAGGAGTCGGCCGCACTTGTTCCCCGACTCGTATCCCCTCTTTCGGCAGATCTGTAGTGCAGCTTTGGCCTTAAATTGCAGAATATCCGTGATCTGTGTCCTGGTCACGTCCAGTTCCCTCTGGTCGGGGTTGCCTTGTGGGAGGCCTCCAGGGCCTGCAGTCTGGCTAAGAGTGTGGTCAATTGTGCGGTCCGTGCTCGTTTCAATCTGGCCCAGTGTTTAACGAGCACGCCTCTAATTACCGCCTTGTGGGCCTCCCCTACCAAGCTCGGGTCGCTATCCGCTGTCGTATTAGTCGTGAAGTAGTGGCCAAGTTCACTTACCACGTCGGCCAACACATCTGAATTCTGTAGTAGGCTGTCATTGAGTCTCCAAACCGGGCGTTGGGACGTCTGTATGTCGGATAGGGCGTACGTCATCATGACACGTGATCGATCCGATGGACGTGTCTTTAATGGCATGGAGTTGGCAGTGCGGGATTAGAAAATAGTCAAGGCGCGAATATGTCTGGTGCGGCTTGGAAAAAAGGAGTAATCTCGCTTCCCCGGATGGAATAGCCGCCATGCGTCTATCAATTGTGCCGCATGCAATGTCGCGTCAATGCTTTTGCGTGCATCACGGGAAAGTGTTGACAAGCCCGAGGACGTGTCCTCAGTAGGGGACAGGGGTATATTCAGGTCACCGCCCACCACGAGTTGCCCCTCCGAGAACCGCGTGAGTTCCCCTATGTGTCGTTTAAGGAACACGTCCTGTCGTGTGTTGGGGGCATAAAGATTGGCTAGTGTCACTTTCCTATCCCCTATGGAGCCCTTCAGGAATAAAAAGCGAACCCTCACTATCTGTCCGTTAATCTATCAATTTCCAGTGGACTCTTGCCGAGATAAGGACGCTGACTCCTCTGGATTTGCTTTCTGTGTAAGCTGAATGGTAAGCAAGGGGAAAATATCTGTTCTTGAGCAGGGGCATTTTGAGGTCTTTAAAATGGGTCTCCTGCAGCATGACAATGTCCGCCCTCGAGTGGCGCATGTCATGGAGCAGCATCCTTCTTTTTTCGGGTGTATTTAGACCTTTCGCATTCAGCGAGAGGATATGCAGGAGGTCCATGCCCGCGCTGTAGGGGGGGGCTTCCGGGGGGGGGCGGCGGGACGGGGGGGGATGTGGGAGGGGATAGGAAGAGGATCAGAGGAAATAGAGATTCGGGTTCCTTAAGAAGGAATGAAAGGTTAGAGATAGAGCTACCACTAGAGAGTGTGTAGCTGAGGAGAAAAACAAAGGGCGCCTAAAAACGGCAGTGGTACTCACCGGGGTCCTTTGAGAGCGGCCCCGGGATATGGAGCACCGTCCTACTTGGGGTTCTGGCTGAGCTGGGCCAAGGAGCATTCCCCCCGCCCTCACCCACCCAGTCCCGGCATATGCGACGATCCAGAACTGCAGGGGCGACACGTGAGGTGCACAGTGGGCCGATGAGAGACAGCAATAATACAGTTCATCGGTTTACTCACGGTTAGCAGAAAGCCTCCCTGGGCCGGTCGCACAGAGATGGGGAAGACAGCACAAAATCCTCCGGGGCACGCTCTGTGATAGGGAAACGCCAGCCAAGATGGTGGTTGAGGTGCCCGTGATGACAGGGGTGTTTAAAGTGCTTGTGGCGGCTGGGTCCCTTGATGGTATTTGTCGTGACGCCAGTACCGTTAATGGTGGTACGACCATTTGCAGTGTTGAAGAATGAGGTAGACAGAAGTAGGATACAACTCACAATTTTTACTGTGACTGGTTTTGATTGCAATACAGACATCCAGTTAAAATACAGTATCTGGGTAGAGAGAGAATTCTGCTGATCCACTGTTAATAGGCTTTAGTAATCCTGGACTCAGGCTGTGGTTCAGTATTATGCTTGTTTGTTACTGGTCCCTTTTGAATCCAGTAACCTTGGTGAGGTTGCCGGAGGCTAAGAAATCCTTCACCTTTATGCTCAAAATTAATGGCTTTCACCTTTTGATTTAAGCAGTTCCAATCTGTCCCTTCTCTGGACTGACCTTCTCTCTCCTTCACCTTCTTCCTTCTGCACACACACACTTCCTGAACTTAACTACCGACCACAGATAACCTGAGCTGGGATAGATATCCCAGAGTGGTGCTATCCCCATCTTGTGGTGGGAAGTATGAAGCACACCTGACCAGCATATGAACAGGGATCTCACAGATGTAGAAATGCAAAATGACATGCAATATAGCAATAACAAAGAAATAATGCTTTTGCAGTTCCCACATGTCCTGAGTGGGACGCTGCATACCCCCATGGTAAAACGTGTGTCGACCTCGACACACTTTTGACTCGATGTTGTGTCTTCCTGTAAGATATAAGAGAAAGGGAAAAGCATGCATGCATAGAAAATAACAATATAACCCCATTCTTGTACTTCTTGTATCTGCAAGTAAAATGGGTTGGGCAAACATATCTCAGGCAACAACGAAATGTGACAAAAGGTGACAAAAAGGGGTGTAGTTTTCTCTCTGAAACCTAGTGATGTATGGCAAAACCAGAATAGTCCACGATGAGATGGAAAAAGGAAAACAAAACAAAAATAACAACTCAGGAGGCTCACATGGTATGAGTCCGTTCCCTGGGCACAGGAAAATGTCAACAGACAAATATCACGGAGGCTCAGGCACGTGAAAGTCTATCTCCGGGTGCAGGCTTGAACGTTGCAAAACAGTAGGTAAGTAATCCTTTTAGAAAGTCCTTTACATGAAATAAATGTGATATCCCAAGTAAGTCTTCTCACTCTGGAACTTCATACGATGTACGGATGCACTCAACGAGGAAATGGCGGGGTTTGTAGTTGTCTTCACGGCTGCTGGTGCATGAAATCCTTAAAACGGACAGGTGGTTGTCCTCTTGTAGTCCTGTCAGATCTTCGTAGCGGCTCAGTTTCTACAGGCCTTGTTTCAAGGGAATTTGGCGTCTCTTGAGCTGTAGTAGACACTTCTTGAGATAGCTCCTCTGGTTGAAGTGCGGTTGTATTGGTCTTGGCCGGCACTAAGATATTGAGCCATGGTGTAAGGAACCACTGTAAAGGATCAGAGTCTAATAATGCTTTTCCAAAAGACTGTAGTGGATTCTCTGAATCAGATGATTTTGTAGGCTCTGGTTCTATGGATTGTGTTTCCTCTTGGACAGCTTCTTCTCGAAGAGCTTCTTCTTGAGTACTTTCCTTGAGACATAACTTAAGGCGATTGCGATGTACTACACGTGATTTGTTTCCTTTAGTGATCTCATAAGTATCAGTCTCTGGATTGAGAATAGCTGTAATGGTGTAAGGTTCTCTCTCCCATTTGCTATCTAACTTGCTGGTGCGATGATCGTTTTTTAACCATACATGGTCACCAATTTTGAGAGGTTCTGCTTTGGCAAATTGGTTATAATCTTTTTGTTGTTTTTCCTGAGCATGTTCCATGCGATGTCGAACAATTTCTTGTGCATCAATTAGACGTCTTTGGTGCTCACTCACCCAATCAGTCTTTGGTAGAGGGTTGATTGCATCAGGCACTTGTACGCCCAAAGTATGGTCAGCAGGTAGTTTACCTTGTCGGCCAAAACATGAGATAGTAAGGTGTATACACAGTAGAACAGTGAATGGTGTTTATTGTAGGTGTACATCAATTGAGGCAATAGAGTAGGCCAATCACTTCTTGTAGCAGGTGGTACTGCTCTTAACATCTCAATTAAAGTCTGGTTCATTTTCTCGCAGAGTCCGTTTCCTTGGGGGTGGTAGGCTGTGGTCCGGACTTTCTGGCAATTGTGAAGTGTACACAGTTCTTTGAAGAGTTGCGACTCAAAGGCAGATCCCTGATCTGTAAGGATTCTTTCTGGGCATCCATACGGCAATAGGAAATATTTCCAGAAGGCATCTGCAGTCGTTTTAGCGGTCAAGTCCTTGACAGGTACGCCTACAACAAATTTGGTATAATGATCAATGATGGTCATGGCGTATGTGTAACCTGAGCGACTTGGTTCCAGCTTCACATGGTCAATTGCAACTATTTCTAGCGGTGTTCGGCTTACAATGGGATGTAAGGGTGCTTTTTGGTCATGTTTTTCATTTCTTCCAACAGCACAGGTGGAACATTCTCGACACCACTTTTCAATGTCTCCTCTCATCCCAATCCAGTAGAATCTTCTACGGATGGTGGCTTCTGTCTTCTGCACGCCAAAGTGTCCTGATTGATCATGATACATCTCAAGAATAATTCTTGCATCTCGGCGTGGTATTAAGATTTGGTATAGACGATCCCAGGTAATTGGGTCTAAAGTTCTTCTTAATAGTAGGCCCTTCTGTAGGAAGAGGTGTTTTCTGTGTCTCCAAAGTTTTGTCAATTCTGGATCAGCATTTCTTCTGCGAATTCTTTCAGGTGTTCTTCCGCTTGTGAAGAAATCTTGCAGTTCTCCCAACACTCTGCTTTCATTTTGCAGCTTGATCCACCTTTCTTTGTCCACTTGGAATCTTGGATCCACTTGTTGTTGAAGGTTAAGGACTTTTCTTCCTTTGATGGTGATAAGGTCTTGTTGGGCAAAATTTTTGTAAAAAGCTGGCATTTCTACCTCTTCCCAAACATCTTCCTGTGTAGTAGGGTCTTCTTGGGTAGGCAGACGGGATAATGCATCCGCATTTTCATTTGCTTTTCCTGTTCTGTATTTTATGGTGAAATCGTAGTTAGCCAGGCGTGAGGCCCATCTTTGTTCCAATGCTCCCAACTTGGCGGTATTAAGATGTGCTAGCGGGTTGTTATCTGTGAAGGCCACAAATGGTGTAGCGGCAAGGTAATCTTTAAATTTTTCTGTAACAGCCCACACGAGTGCGAGGAATTCCAATTTGAAGGAACTATAGTTTTGGTCATTTCTTTCAGTACCTCTAATGCCGCGTACACACGGTCGTTTTTTGCGATGAAAAAAAACGACGTTTTTTAAAACGTCATTTAAATTGATCGTGTGTGGGCAAAACGTCGTTTTTTGTTTCACAAAAAGTCACCGTGTGTAGCAAAAACGTCGTTCAAAACAACGTTTTTCAACCCGCGCATGCCCAGAAGCTAGTTATGAAGTGAGCTTCAATGGAAAAGAGTGGTGAACGTAACCTCGCTTTTTGTGAAAAAACGATGGTGTGTATGCAAAATTGTCTTTGAAAAGTGACGTTTCAAAAACGTCGTTTTTTACTTCACAGAAAACGTCGTTTTTTTTCATCGCAAAAAACGACCGTGTGTACGCGGCATAAGAGATCTACTAGCGTAGGAAATAACTCTTTCTTTTCCTTCTTGTACTTGCGACAGGACAGCTCCCAGACCTTTCTTACTAGCATCTGTGTAAAGACGAAATGGCTGCTGGTAATCTGGATAGCCTAGGATTGTTGGTTCTGTTAACTTCTTCTTTAGGAGCTGGAAGGCAATTTCTCTTTCTGTGTTCCATTCAACTGGTATTGGAGACTTTTGGTACCTCTTAGGGTGTCCTCTCAGAAGTTCTAATATTGGCCCCGCAATTTGGGCAAAATGAGGAATAAAGCGTCTGTAGTATCCTGCGAAACTGAGAAAACTCCTCACTTCTTTCACTGTAGTAGGAGTAGGCCAATTTCGGACTGCGGCTATCTTCTCTGGATCCGGTTTAACACCTTCAGAGCTTACAATATGCCCTAAGTATTTGACTTCTGTCTTCAGCAGATAGCACTTAGATGGTTTGACTTTGAGTCCATGTTTAATGAGGATTTGAAAAACTTCGGCCAAATGTTTCAAGTGCTCTTCATAAGATTTGGAGTAGATGATGACATCGTCTAAGTACAACAGGACGGTTTCAAAATTGATGTGTCCCAAACAATGCTCCATTAATCTTTGAAAAGTTCCGGGCGCATTGCAAAGTCCAAAAGGCATGCGGTTGAACTCAAATAGGCCCATAGGGGTGGTAAATGCAGTCTTCTCACGATCTTCAGGTGCCATTGGTACTTGCCAGTATCCACTGGTTAAATCAAGGGTAGAGAAGTAGGCTGAAGATCCTAAGGCTGTCAAAGATTCCTCTATGCGTGGTAAAGGGTAAGCATCCTTGTGGGTGATTTGGTTAATTTTTCTGTAATCCACACAGAATCTGATGTTACCATCCTTTTTGCGGACAAGGACTAGAGGTGCAGCCCATGGACTATGGCTGTTTCTAATGACATTGGAGTCCTTCATCTCTTGGATCATTTGCTTTACGGATTGGTACATAGTTGGTGGTATAGGCCGATATCTTTCCTTGATCGGTGCGTGTGAACCTGTAGGAATGGAGTGCTTGATAATATCCACTTCTCCATAGTCTGTGGAATGCTTACTGAAGGCACGGTGAAGCTCCTTCACAATTTCTAGTACTCCCTCAATTTGGTTTGCTGGTGTGGAAGCATCTCCCACATGAACTTCTTTCCACCAGGATGTGTTTACATTTTGGTCCTGTGGGTTCTGTCTCTTGGTAATTTGCTCTGTGGTAGCTGTAGCCACACTGATGACATCTTGAAAAGTGACTTGGATTAGCTGTGCAATAGGACGATGTTTTGTTAGGGTTACACTGCTATCACTCAAGTTTAGGAGTCGTATAGGCACTTTACCTTCAGAGACGGTTACTAGGCTCCTTGCAGCTCTAACTAGAGGATAGTCTTCCAAAACAACAGGCTCTACCAGGGCTTGGTAGTCTTGACCTTGAATTCCGACTACAGCTCGGCACCACAAGAGAGTTTCGGTGTTGGGTTTGAGGATCACAGGTTGCTTATCCCGGATGCGGGCACAGCAAATTTCTCCTTTTTCGTTAGTGAATCTCTGTTGCGCATTTAGTACACGGATGGTTTGTTGGATCACTTTCCTAGAATCAGGAGAGGCAGTAGGCACCAACTGGTGCAAGGCTTCTAGCATCTCAACATAACAGTTCCTGAGGACATTCATTCCTAGGACTACTGGAGGGTTAGGGTTATTGTCTCTGACTCGTACCACAATAAGGCCTTGTCGAGGTAGTGTAGTTCCTCCTACTTGAATGGTAGGTTCCCAATAACCATGGACTGGTATGGGTTTACCGTTACTGGCTATGAGGCTCAGCCAGGATTCTGGAGGTTGGGTAAGCTGATTTTGATCCCAGTATTTTTCAAAAGCTGTTTGTTGGATGGTGGTGACTTGGGATCCGGTGTCAACTAGGGCAACAAAAGGAACTCCATTTATTTGAAGTGTCACTTCAGGACGGGATCCAACGTATCTTGGCATCCAGTCGGGATCTTCTGGACCTATTGGTTTACCTCCCGAGGGGTGGTCCTTGGCCTCGGGGGTTTCCCGTTTAACTGCCAGCAGGTTGCTTCTGTGTGGCCTGGTTTGTGAAAGTAGGTGCAGACAGGCCGCTTAGGGGTACTAGTGCGGTCAGGGGGACGTCCGCCAGAATCTCTGAAACAAGTCTCTCTATACTTAGAAGGAAAGAGTCTTCTGGACACAGGTTTCTCATCCTCTAGCATTAATGGTTTCTCCCATTGTTCCAATTTTTGGTGGACTTTCTCCAGACTTTTAGTCAGGAAATGGACTTGCTCAGTCAAGGCAGCAACTGTGTCAGGGACTGGAGCTTGGGTTGCCTGACTGACTATAGGTAAAGACTTTACAGGGGTAACCAGCTGTGATACAGGCACTTCAACAGATCTAACAGGTTCGGTTGGTGGGCTCTTTCCCAGTATGCTGATAGCTAGTTCTTTGAAATCTAAGAAGGTAGCTCTTGGATGTTGGGCAGCTAACATTCTTAGTTGGCTCTTTAAATTGTCTGTATTGACGCCTTCAATAAATTGTTCTTTCAGGGTTTTGTCCTGATTCTCTGCCTCACGGGGGTCTACTTGGACAACAGCTCTAAGGGCTTCCTGTAAAGATAATGCAAAGTCTCTGAGTGACTCACCAGATTGCTGTCTCTTGCTGAAGAACCTCATCTTGACCTCTGACACGGTTCTGGGTTCGAAGGTGGTGTAGAGACGTTCAAAGATCTGCTCCATGGTCTTCCTCTCTGAGCTTGGCCAAGATTTCACTTCTCTGAGTGCAGCTCCTTCCAATTGCGCAAGAAGAATCTCCATCTGTTGCTCCGAGGATACAGGGTACAATCTGAACACAGCAAGAATTTTTTCTTTAAAGTCCCTTAAAGTATGAATTTCTCCAGAATATCGTGGGAACCAGGGGGCCCCAAAATAATAAGGCATGGTTAAAGGCATTAAGCTTGGTGTTGCAGCGGTTGGTATTGCACTGCGACCGACTGCGGATGATGCAGGGAGTCCGCCGAGGTCAGGCTGCACGTCATCTTCCTGCACAGACATGGTAACAGCAGGCGAAATCTAGTTAGGTAAGTCAAATGCGTTTTTGACACTTTTTGTGCGGTGTTGCTATGGGCAACCGCTGTCTTGCGGGTGTATGGCCCTTTAAGAATTTAATGTCAGCTGAATACAATGCTGCAGCAATGGCAGAGTTCCAGCTATCAGTGCTCCTTATAGTTAGTAGAGACAACTGACGGGTTGCAAATACTGCTTGGACGGCAAGCAATGTGATTATTTTCTCTTCTTTTGCTCGCATTCGAAGTCTCGCGACTTCTGGGGCGTGCGTTTGTCACACTCTCCTCTCAGGATTGACACAGCAAAGGTAAGGCCGGACAAATTTGCATAATTGGGTGGCACCAAACTTTCCACTCTTCACGAGGTGTCACTAACTTATCCACAGTGATGGCGCAGAAATTTTTGAACAAGAAGGTCTCCGGCAGCCATTTTAAGTGTATGGAAACAGTCAATTCAAATACAACAAGCAGTTTTGTTGACACGCAAACGTTCAATTTCCTCACTTTGGATGCTGCGGTTTTTATGCTGATAACTGAGATAACGCTTCCATGCAGCTTTTAAACAGTTTAAACCAGGGGTCCTCAAACTTTTTAAACAGAGGGCCGGTTCACTGTCCCTCAGACCGTTAGAGGGCCGGACTATAAAAAAAAACCTATGAACAATTTCCTATGCACACTGCACATATGTTATTTTGAAGTATTTACACACACACAGCGCTACAAAACAAATATACCAGCAATAACGCTCTTTGACCATCAATGCTCGCCAGTCCAGCCCAATCAGTGCCTGCCTCACCATCATTGCAAGTCCCCCTCACCATCATTGAAAGCCCCCCTCACCGTCATTTCAAGCCATCATTGCAAGCCCACCCTCACTGTCATTCAGACCATCATTGCAAGCCCCCCACCACCACCATTTCAAATTCAAGCCATCATTTCAAGCCTCCCCGCACAATTGCAAGCCCCTCACGAACATTGCAAGCCCCCCTTCATCATTATAAGCCCCTCATTGCAAGCCCCCTCGCAATCATTAATTGCAAACTGATCATGATCATTGCAAGCCCCCCCACCTCACCATCATTACATCACCATCATCATCATCCCCTCATTGCAAGCCCCCCCTCACCATTATAATTGTAAGCCCCCCATTACAAGCCCCCCCTCACAATCAGAATTGCAAGCCGATCAAGATCATTGCAAGCCCCCCAAATCATCATTACATCATCATCATCATTATCATCAGTCCCTCATCTCCCCTCACCTTTGCAAGCCCCCCTCACCATAATCAGCCCCTCATTGCAACCCCCCCTCACCATTGCAAGCCCCTGATTGCAAGCCCCCCCACCTTCATCATAACATCATCAGCCCTTCTTTGCAAGCCCCCCCCCATCATCATCATCATAATTTTATCATCAGCCCTCCACCATCATTATTACATCAATATCAGCCCCCCTCACCATCGCAAGCCCCCTCCCTCCCTCACCATTGTAAGCCCTGCACAGCACTTTCTCCTTACCGTGCCACACTGCTCACTCAACTGCCGTGACGATCCCGCTGTGTCACGAAGGTAACAGTTCTGGTGCGCTGTGATAAATGTCCCGCCCTCCTCCTCCTAGACCAGCTTGTGTGATAGACATAACACCGGCTCTATCACACGAGCTAGTCTAGGAGGAGGAGGGCGGGACATTTATCACAGCGCGCCGTTAACACTGTCATCTCCGTGACACAGCGGGATTGCTGTGTTACAATCTGCAGTGTAACCGGCGTTGCCTGTCAGGGTCAGGTGGGCCGGTTACAAGTCCTCCGCGGGCCGCATGTGGCCCGCGGGCCGTAGTTTGAGGACCCCTGGTTTAAACAGTTCTGTGGCCCCACACAGCATGCAATAAGTAAATAGTCTCTCAATAAAGCAAAGGGGCTTATTCTGATGCGACAGTCTTTTAGATAAGGCGCAGGGGTTTATATCCTGTTCGTGACGCCAAAATTCTATGCGACGAGCCAGAACCGCAGGGGCGACACGTGAGGTGCACAGTGGGCCGATGAGAGACAGCAATAATACAGTTCATCGGTTTACTCACGGTTAGCAGAAAGCCTCCCTGGGCCGGTCGCACAGAGATGGGGAAGACAGCACAAAATCCTCCGGGGCACGCTCTGTGATAGGGAAACGCCAGCCAAGATGGTGGTTGAGGTGCCCGTGATGACAGGGGTGTTTAAAGTGCTTGTGGCGGCTGGGTCCCTTAATGGTATTTGTCGTGATGCCAGTACCGTTAATGGTGGTACGACCATTTGCAGTTTTGAAGAATGAGGTAGACAGAAGTAGGATACAACTCACAATTTTTACTGTGACTGGTTTTGATTGCAATACAGACATCCAGTTAAAATACAGTATCTGGGTAGAGAGAGAATTCTGCTGATCCACTGTTAATAGGCTTTAGTAATCCTGGACTCAGGCTGTGGTTAGGGTTGCCACCTGTTCGGGATTCACCCGGACAGTTCGGGTTTGGAATCATGCGTCCGGGTTTCACACTGTCTGAGACACGGACATATTATTCACACTGGACTAAGTCTCCCCTCCCCCTTCTCTCTCCTGCCTCTAAGTAAGTAGGCCAAGGTAAATCAGGGTTCTTAGAGCACTCATTACATCAGAGCTCCTCATTTGCACCAGAGGCCACAGTGCTCCCCCTTTACATCAGAGTCCTTGCCGCACACCAGAGCATCCCTTATGTTAGAGTCCCCAGAGTTCTCCCTTACAGCGAAAGGGTAACACTGGGGATTCAGATGTAAAGGGGTAACTCTGGGGATTCAGATGTAAAGGGGTAACTCTGTGGACTCTGATGTAAAGGGGTAACTCTGTGGATTCGGATGTGAAGGGGTAACTCTGTGGACTCGGATGTAAAGGGGTAACTCTGTGGACTCGGATGTAAAGGGGTAACTCTGTGGACTCTGATGTAAAGGGGTAACTCTGTGGACTCTGATGTAAAGGGGTAACTCTGTGGACTCTGATGTAAAGGGGTAACTCTGTGGACTCTGATGTAAAGGGGTAACTCTGTGGACTCTGATGTAAAGGGGTAACTCTGTGGACTCTGATGTAAAGGGGGACTCTTGTGATTAGCTTCATATGATTAGAAATATTATTTAATAGCAACATCTATGCATAGTTTATGCATACTAGGAAAACAAAATTGCTGTGCAACGCTGAAGTGTTCAGGTTTGGACTGAAGAAAAGATGGCAACCCTAGCTGTGGTTCAGTATTATGCTTGCTTGTTACTGGTCCCTTTTGAATCCAGTAACCTTGGTGAGGTTGCCGGAGGCTAAGAAATCCTTCACCTTTATGCTCAAAATTAATGGCTTTCACCTTTTGATTTAAGCAGTTCCAATCTGTCCCTTCTCTGGACTGACCTTCTCTCTCCTTCACCTTCTTCCTTCTGCACACACACACTTCCTGAACTTAACTACCGACCACAGATAACCTGAGCTGGGATAGATATCCCAGAGTGGTGCTATCCCCATCTTGTGGTGGGAAGTATGAAGCACACCTGACCAGCATATGAACAGGGATCTCACAGATGTAGAAATGCAAAATGACATGCAATATAGCAATAACAAAGAAATAATGCTTTTGCAGTTCCCACATGTCCTGAGTGGGACGCTGCACATACATGTACATATATAACTAGTGAAGAATACCGGCAAAAAGTAGAAAATCAATCAAAATGCATCGCAGTAAGTGCAGGAATTGTATAAGAATACCATCAACTAGGCACAAATCTTAAGACTCTAACTGTTATCAGCATTAGCAATAATAATCTGTAAACAAGCGCAGGGCGCCTTAAATGTGCGGCTGAGGAGAAGTTTTCTGAGACCCACATGACAGTCCCCCTTCAACTGAGCCCCTCATAAGATGGCAGCAGCCCCCCGCCGCCCCCCACCCCGCGGTACACACTATCGGGAGTCCCCCTGCAAGGGGGGGATTTCCCCTCCCGAGGGGCCAGGCGACCCAGGGTACCCTGCAGAGGCAGCAAAGCGGCAGAGGGGGGGGCAGGTTGGGGAGCCCCCACAGCTCAAACATCAAGCAAGATCCCAGTGTCTCTGGGCTCTAGGAAGTAGCCCCCCCGCCCCGGGCCAATGTCCCCACCCCCCAAACCCCCCAGCAGTCATCTTGATAGTGACCTCTCGATCCTGGGGGGGTGATCTCTGCAGTTTCCCAGTGTACTTGTGGTGTGCGGTCATCTCGGCACAATTACCTCTTGTAGCCGGGCAGTGTTTAATTAGGTCTCCTGTATCAGTTTTCACTAAAAGAATAAACATCCAGCTGTGCAGTGTCAGCCCGTGTATCCCTCTCCCCCTCGGTATGCCAGCCAACAAAAACAAAAACTGAACGGGCAACAGGCTTAAAACACTCAGGCGGCGAAGAGGGGAAAGAGGGGCCCATCGCCGAGCAGGAGTGCACTCCTCAAGCTGGGACATGGTCTCCAGGGAGAGCTACCCCGCCGTGGCCCGAGGCGTAGGGGGGGCTGAGGGAGCACAACAATCAGGGGGATGTCAAGGGGGGAGGCCGGCGGCCTACTCACGTGGCTCCTCGCGTGAGGCTGAGCGGTTCCTTCTCCTTCCTCTCTGTCGGCGGGGCGGCAGGGGTCCACGTTGCGCTGGCGGGCCGAATCTGCCGAGAGGTCGCGGGAGCAGTTGTAGCCAATCGGGGACCGGGACTGGCTCTGCGCCCAGGAATGCAAACAGGACCAGCAGATCCGCCGTGGATCTCAGGTCAAAGTTGTCAGCGGCGCCCCAAAATGAGACCGACACCGGGAACCCCCATCTGTACGTCAGCCCTTGCTATCTGGCCAGGTCCAGCACCGGTCTCAGCATCGCCCTCCCGCGCAGCGTAGCCTTAGAAAGGTCTGGGAGGATTGTAACCCGCGCGTCCTCCACCGCCCCAAAGTCCCACACGCATCTCAATATGGATTCCTTCTGGGCGTAACGGTGGAGTCGACAAACTACATCCCGCGGCCTCAGCTGGTCAGTGGGCCGGGGGCCCAGGGTTCTGTGCACCCTGTCGATCAGGATCTCCGTCTCTGGGTCTTCCAGGACTTCCCGGAAGATATCCCTCACCGCGGTCGCCAAGTCTCCCGATAGCACGCTCTCCGGGAGCCCCGCAGACGCAAATTGCTGCGGCGGCTCCGGTCTTCGATCCCCTCCATGTGGAGCTGTAGTGAGGCGGCGGTGTCCCGGTGCTGGACATCGGCACTCTCTAGCGCAGCTACACGTGTCTCCAGGGATGACACCGATGACTCGCCCGTCGTAACCCGTTCCGACAGAGTAGAGACTTCCCCCCTCACCTCTTGTATGTCCCTGCGGTGAGTTTCCTCTAACCGGAGGATGAGCGCCTCTATGTCTGAGCGAGTCGGGAGTGCTTGTAAGAGGGCTCGGATGTCTCGCTCCAACATGGGGGCCTCAGGATGACAATCCTCCTCCATCTCAGCCTGGTCAGGTGTGCGCTCTGGGTTGGGAGTCGTCGGTGGTGGGATGGAGGCAGCAGGGGAGTAGGCTCGGAGGCTTGAGGCTGGGCTGTCTGCTGTGCTCCACGTGCTTGGCCTTGTGGCGCTGCGGCCCTTGCGCCCGGGGATTTCCTCTGGAATAAGCTGTAGAAACGCTGCTTTTCACCCGGGGACTTGCCCAAGGGTGTACCTCGTGTTGCTGCTCTTGTCCTGTGCTTCCTGGCAGAGTTCATGCCGGTATATCAGCTTAATTTGCCGGTTCTAGGTGGGCTCAGGCCGGGAGCTCCAAAGGAGTGCTGCTCTACTCGTCCATGTCCAGGCCACGCCTGACTGCATTCAGTTCCCTGTATGTCTTGTAGATCCAATATTCATGCAAAGGCATGTACAGGTATAAAATGTACCAGTTTACATACTGTACTTAGACAAGAATATCAATCATACATAAATAAAATCTTTACACCTTTTCCAGAGGTGACATAATGGACATAAATAACAAATCAAGTTAAGTAAATATTAAAGAGAAATTTATATCAGATGTATTTTCTTACAGAGCTTGAAAGAACGGCTTAATCTCACGGTAGATTTGGTAGCATGCTCAGCACCCTCCTAAAGTGAGGAATTCTAATGGCAGCACCTAAAGCTCAACTCTGGGAAAACTGAAAAATCTCTGTTGCAATGGGGCTGCGCTGAAAGTGTTTACTGCCAGTTTAGGTCTAGGGGGCATAGAAAGGAAAATATATTTACCCGCTCCTCTGCTCCTGTGTACTGCTAGACTGGTCCCCACAGTGTCTTCTCTCCCAAGCTTCAGCAGTCTAATGTCCTGACATCATCAATGGTCTACAGCCCCATACTGGGTGTGAAGGAGGCCAAGGAAAAGTTCACTGCTGGAGCATAGTGGAGCACCGGGATGGGATCAGTTTGGTAAAAATGTTTTTACTGTTCCCTAGAAGTTGAGCTGAGCTGTTCACACCTGGGCATAGCAAAACCACGCGTTTCTGCAAATACGTGCAAACTAATACATGCAAAATGCACTTGTCTCATGTCCAAAATGTGGTGCTTGAGCTTCTTGACAGCGTTTTAGGAGTGGAGGGAAGACCATTCAATTGAATGGTCCAGCTCCAAAAAGTTGCGAAAAAATACCCAAAAAAAATCCAAAAACAGGACGTGAACAAGGCCTTAAAGTGGACGCAAAGCATAGACATTGTATGGATATCATCTACTAATGTTAATTGTACATATGCAGGAAATTGTAACTGTCTCAGTGGTTTCCAACCTGGGGTACCCATATTCCCAGAGGTATGTGCCAGAATGTTTAGGGGTATGCAATATTTTTTTTAATAATGACGGAAATAGGCAGTAGCTTACCTTCCATGGGTACCTGCATGACCTGAATGTTTATATTTTTGCATGCTGCCACACTTCAAGCTCTGCAGATGGGCACCTCTCCCATAGAGACTGTGCAACAGCAGCCTGCCTAAACACCTTGGCCATATTGTGCAATTCGGCACTCTACAGAGCAATGGCCCAACGTGCTGCAGGACTCAGGGGGAGCTTGTGACACACCACAGTGTGACCACTGCAGTGGCACATCATTCTGCACTGCCCTGCACTGCAAGAACCTGTTGGTTGTGTGACACAATCTAGGCCTAGGGGATTAACTAGGGGCTGGAGAGCAGCTCACAGGGGGAAAGCCTGGAGAGGAGACAAGAAGGATAAAGTGTTCCTGCTGGAGTTGATGAGTACCATCACACTGTGACTCAAGGCAGAAAAGTCACCTTATTATCACAATGCTCCTATTAATAGCCGTTTTTTACAGTTACAAGATATATATTTTAAAATGACAGCAACTGAATTCATTACAAAAACTTTGCTAATAAGAAGGGGTACAATTTGTGGAAATGTACTGCAAAAGAATAAGTAGTGAAATGGAAAACACTGGTCTGAGATATTGCTACCCCTTACTGCTGGTCCCGAGATTTGTATAAGATTTGGCAGACTACTGCACTGTTCTCCTTGCTGGAGTGGAAGCTGTACCTGGGAACCCACAGTGCAATTATCTTCCCTTTTCTTTCATTCTATGAATCTGTGCTTCCTCTGCCGCTCTTTTTGCTTCTTTATTTAAGTTAGTAACCTGTCATGAGTATGAAAGCTGCTATTGACTTCTTCTAAAAAATAAGAGTTCCCTGCCGTAAAAATGTTTGAGACTGGGGTTTTTTTCTGTATATTTTCAGTGGAGTTGGTGCTTCCACATGTCTCGTTACCATATCAATTCCTTAGTGATAATATGAAGGGTTACGCTATCACTAATGCCACTGTAAGATCTTATGTACTGTTCTCACGGATTTGTATATTTGCTTTGTTGAATAAGTCATAGATAGCTGTTACATGGTTGCAAGCTTACTTGTGTAGTGTGACTGCACGTGGATGTCTTTATGTGGTTGTGTTTTTTTCTTTTTATTGTTTGTTTTGTATTAAAACTGAAAAATCCCCCCAAAATTATGGGAAATAGACGTTGACACCTAGACATTCCTGACCTGCATGCTTGTTCAGGATCTGAAGCCAGAAACAGTCTGGCAACAAGCATTCTTACACCAACTGTATTCCACTAGGTACAGTCAACCAAGTTGAATACCCCATGGCAGCCATAGTAGTTTAATAAAGAATTTGAAAAACTAGCACTAAACATTGTAATACTGAATTTATTAAAAATATATACAGTAACTACATTGGACTCTTACTATGTCAAACAATATACAATATTTATTTTACATTGCGAATCATCACAGTTTACAGATGCTGTACCTGGGTGAGGAAAACTGAGATAATACACAGCAATATGACATAAAGTATAACAGTATGATTACAGTAGCTTCATTACTTTTTACAGAGGGCACCAACACAGCTCATTGTAGCTATTAAATTAAATATACAGAACAAAGTAATTAATACTCACAGCAAAACAAAGAGTCAATGTTTTATTTTTAGGAATTCAAATAAAGCATCTAAATTCCCTCTGTGGCTTTTAGCACCCATTGTTTTTAGCAGTAGTGAGATGTGTATACGTCTGTAATATTAAAATACGGGGTCTTATATAGTAATATTAAAGGCAATGATATGCAGAAACCTGTAACCGCCAATCTTTTTTTTTCGCTTTTGTTTTGGCTAGTCAAGTTAGAGAACAATAAGTTACTGGGGCCGAACCTCCCCTCTTCTCCATAGAAAAAAGGAAGCTTCAACATCCATTAAACATTCCATCGAAAGTATATTTTACAACAACCTGCACTGTCCATGACTTAGGCCTCGTACACACGATAGATTAACCAGAGGACAACGATCTGATGGACCGTTTTCATCGGTCAAAACCGATCGTGTGTGGGCCCCATGGGTTATTTAACCTTTGTTTAAAAAAAAGCCAACTTGCTTTAAATTTAACCGATGGATTCCTAACCGATAGGTCAAAACCGATCGTTAGTAGGCACGACTATCGGTTAAAAATGCACGCATGCTCAGAATCAAGTCAACGCATGCTTGGAAGCATTGAACTTCATTTTTTTTCAACACGTCGTTGTATTTTACGTCACGCGTTCTAACACGATAGTTTTTTTAACCGATGGTGTGTAGGCAGGACTGACCATGAGTCAGCTTCATCGGTTAACCGATTACAAAGATCAATCAGACCGTTCTCATCGGATGGACTGATCATGTGTACAAGGCTTAACAGATGTGCTTGTTCTGGAAAACCCTACAAATGCAGATTTAAATCCTCTGCATTTAAATCTCCCATCAGTTTACATACAAATACTAGATTGTAGACGGATGTGCAGATGTTATCCAACCCCCAGAATTTTTAAGTACACAATGGCACCAGAGCATGTATGTAATACGAAAATGTACTTAAAGTGAAACAATACCTTTTTTCACTTCTAGGATGTAGTGGGGGGTCAGGGACTGTAGTGGGGGTCTCAGGAGCTGTAGTTGAGGTCTCAGGGGTTGTAGTGGAGGTGTCAGGGGCACACTGGAACAGGACGGGCTATGCTTTCGGGGGTTCAGCTCCTTCTGCTGCGGCTGTAAAATGTCTTTACAGTACTTGTAAGTCACTTTACATACACTCGCGGGTATGTCCTTACTCGCGAGTGTATGTAAAGTGAGTGTACTTAAAGTGGGGTATGCCTGTATGCATTGCAGGCAGACCACACTAGGAATTTTTGGAAATGAGCGATGCTGCCACCTACAGATCATTAACTGAACAAAATCAGATGGATCAGGCAGGAATCATGTCAGGTCCATAGGCAGTTTAATGCTGTCCAGATCACCAATACCATTGCTCACTATGGGTACTATGTATGAAAACATGCTAGATGCCCACAGCAGTCAGTCAGCTTTGATATGTCATTCTTTTAGCCCACAGTTTAAAATAAAAACAAAGACTTTGACTGGTTGTTATGAGAAGCAAGAAAAAATAAGAAGCCTCTATGGCAGGGGTTCGCCAAACATTCTAAGTCCTTTAGACTTCAGGGGGGGGGGGCAGACTTTGACCAGTGGGAGCAGAAAATGCCCCAGCATCAGTGGGCATAAACAATGCCCCATCATTGGTTTGAATGGAAAGAATCGTTCCCCAATGTTGGTATCAATGGGAAGAATAGTGCCTCATCTATGGTGTCAGTGGAACGAATAGTACCCCATCAATGGTGTTAGTGGGAGGTGTAGTGCCCCATCGATGGTGTCAGTTGGTGGAATAGTGCCCCGAGGGCCAGGAAAAAAGCAGACCAAGGGCCACATCTGGATCCTAGGCAACAGTTTGAAGACCACTGCTCTATGGTATTAAAAAAGACAGTTTAAAAGGGTTATATAGCTAAACGCCATATACTGGGATCAATATTGGCACATTGTGCTTTTTCCTGTGCAAACTGTAGTGCAGTGATGATATATATGTCCTAGCCTCACACCTTGGCTGAATGCAGTACAGATGACATAAACGCAACATGGACATGCGTTGCTAACAAATATATTACATGGCGTATTTTGCACTGCTGATAATTCATAGTATAGTAATCAAGTTCTTGTGTTGGCTGTTTTTCCAGGTATTATAAGTCTGAGCATATTGCAGGATATATTATAGATAAGAAAATATATTATTCCTCTGAAAAAGCAGAGAAAACTAGAAAACAAGATCTATATTGATAAATTGTTTCTGGAGAGATGCCTCGTAAGCTTTGGTCTTGCCCGACCTTCATTAGAGTACAGCGAAGGCTTCATTCCTCCTGTAGCTCGTAATAAATCTTTTATCACATATAAATAGATATCCTTACTGGTGAAACCTTCAGAATGACCAGTTACTCAGACTTTTTTTTTGTAACATGCACAGATCTCTTGGAGCTAATATATCCAACAATAGAGTCACAGTTATGATACATGCCCATCCCTATCAAGGTGAAGCCGATGCCGGTATAGCTGAGTACTGTAAGGTGGCTTCCAAAGAGCATTCTGGATAAGACAAGGTTCCCCACCACATTGAGATTCCCAAGGACATGTATGGTGACTGCTGAGGTCAGTGTGATGACACAGAAGCTTGCCAAATTGTACAGAACAGATCCCAAGCAGCTAAGGAGGATGAAAAGCCAAAGTTTACTGTCACTGTCTGGTGGCTTTTCCCACGCCACTCCTCTCTCTAGTAACACTGCAGCCACTATCAAGATGCAGAAACTGGGTATAGACATCAGGTACAGCAGTGTGACCGAATGAATGTTCTCCTCTTTAAGAAGTAGACCTGAAAAATAAAATAAAACAATATTCTATTTAAAGTGCTTCAAGCCAATATAAAAACATTCTGTTCATATATATATTTTATTATGTAGCGTATTTTTCGGACTATAAGGGCCAGATTCAGGTAGATGGGCGAATCTTTATTTTGGAGTAACGTTTCTCATTTACGTTACTCCGCCGAAACTTTAGGAGCAAGTACTTGCTCCTAAAGTTGCGGCAGCGTAGCGAAAATGAGCCGGCGGAATTCAAATTGGGCGGGTAGGGGGCGTGTATTATTATAACTAGGCGCGATCCCGCGGCGAACGTACTGCGCACGCGGTCGACTGTCAGTGCGCATGCTCCAAATTCTGTCAGTGACCGTCAATGACGTCAATCCCCATTCACGGACGTTTTACGCAAACGACGCGAACATTTTTAAATTCGACGCGATGACGACAGCCATACTTAACATAGGATACTCCACTAGGGGGCTGGTTTTTCTTTACGCCGCGTATCTCTTACGGAAACGTCGTAAAGTCACTGCGTCGCGCCCGAATATGATCGTGAATTGCCGATTCTCGCTGATTAACATATTCTCGGCGTTAATCAGCGGGAACGCCCCGAGCGCCATTTTTAAAATTGCAGTTCCGATACGACGGCGAAATACAATTACGCCGCTCGTATAGGAACTCCAAACCGGCGTTTCTTGTTTTCTGCTTACAGAAAACAGAAACGCCGGCTCAAAGTGAGAGTTAGGCTGGAGTATCACTGATACTCCAGCCTAACTCTACCTGAATCTGGCCCTAAGACTCACTTTTTCCCTCCAGAAATATGTACGCCAAACCATCGGTTCAAAACCCGCGCATGCTCAGAATCAAGTCGACGCATGCTTGGAAACATTGAACGTCGTTGTGTTTTACGTCACCGCGTTCTGACACGATCGGTTCTTGAACTGATGGTGTGTACGCACATCAGACCATTAGTCTGTGAACCGATAAAAATGAACTTCAGTCCGTTTTCATCGGTTTGGACTGATCGCGTGTACACGGCCTTAAAGAAAAGGGCACCATTAACTATTGAGATGATAAGGTAAGGCAGTGGGGTAATATAATAATAAGAATGGGGTATAACATAGTACTGTATATAGAACACATCAATGTGTACCCAAACAGAATTATCATTTTGTAACCACAAATATAGCTTTTTATTGATGGTATTTGATCAACTCTGCGGTTTTTATTTTTTGCTAAACAAATAAAAAAATACAGAAATTTTTGAAAAAAAAAAGTTTTTCTTTTGTTTCTGTTATAAAATGTTGTAAATAAGTAAGTTTTCTCCTTCACTGATGGGCACTGATAAGGCAGAACTGGTAAGGTGGCACTGATGAGGCGGCGCCAATGAGGTGGCACTGACGATGGGCACTGCAATGCGGCACTAATGGGCACTGGTAGGCGGCACTGATATGCAGCACTGATGGGCATTGATAGGTGGCACTGATGGGCACTCATGGGTGGCACTGGTGGGCACTGAAAGGCTGCAATGATCAGTACTTATGGGTGGCACTGATGGGCATTGATACATGGCACTGATATGCATCCCTGGTGGCACTGTCACTGGTAGGCATTGTGGGTGGGCACTGATTGGCAGCTGCCTGGGTATTGATTGGCAGCTGTCTTGGCACAGATTGTTATTTCCCTGATGGTCTAGGGGGCATACCCGGTGGCCCAATGTGGATGCCCATCTCTGGTAGTCCTGGTGGCATGCTAGGGGTCCTGGGCGGGCATCCGAGGGGGGGCTGCACTGATAAACAATTAGCACAGGCTCCTCCTGTCAGGAGAGCAGCCGATTGGCCCTCCTCTACTCGTGTCTGTCAGACGCAAGTGAGGAAAAGCCGATCATCGGCACTTCCTGTTTACATCGTGATCAGCCATGATTGGACACGGCTGATCACCAGACTGACACCGTACCACCGATCGGCGCTATGCGCGTCCCCATGGGCGAGCGGCGGCTTTTATCCTGCTGGACGTCATATTGCTAAAAGCCGGGCAGGAAGTGGTTAAGTACATCTGTCCTACAAAAGCTCTGCCCATACATGTACAATTACACACTGAGCAGATGTCCCAGGCACCAGACAAATCATAGCAATCATCTAGTGAGACTGATTCCGCACAATAAAGTTAGTTTGTAAATGTAAAACTTTTTTTGTCGTTTTGGATGGAGCGGGGAAGCTTTTTTAATGCTTTCTGTTTAGGCCTTACATACACTTTAAAAAAGACTGTACAATTTCATTCAATCATATTTGAACACTTTTTCCATGAGAATTCACAAAGCATATTTGTTAAATACTCATCAGCGATGTCAAATATTCCTATAAAACACTTCTATGTATCATGCTAAATTCTGCCATCAGTGGGGGTCTGTCCATATGGGGCGCAGGGTGCCGCCACCTAATTTATGCACTCAGCTCCTAATCTACATACTGGGCATGAGATGCATGGATTTCAATCTGTTTTTTTTTTTAAGCACGTGTTTAAGGCCTGAGGCTTTAATTGGCTTCAAAAAAGGGTGGACTCGGGGCGCAGAGCCCACCCAGTTGTGTGACAATAGCGTATTAATATTTGCTATTGTCTTCCTGATTCTCCTCCTGGCCATTTAGGAAGAGTTCTGAGACCCAATTGGCCAGGGGGGTCTTAGGACCTACTTTCTGTTTGGCCGGTAGGAGAAGCAAGGGCCCTGGAGCGAGGAACAGAAGCCCTACCCTGCATCATTCTTATCTGCCTTCTAAGGTAAGGAGGCCTCTAATTGCCGCCTTCCCGTCTGCCTCCCGTGAGGGAGAGGCATTAAAGCGATCGCCTCCTAAAATCCTGTTTCATTCCATCCAGCCTACTGCGGGCGGAAGTATCTGTTTTTTTTTTTTTTTTAATGCTGCTTACTTTAATAAAATTTGAATTTCAGGCGTCTACAACGCGGTGTGGATAAGGATCGCCGCCTTCCAGAAACGCCGATTAGCATTCGGCTCTCTCCCAAAATAGCGGTCCTAGTTCGGCTTTTTTCGGGGGGGGGGGCTATATACAGTGCCTGCGCAGTGTTGGGTTTGCGGCCCCGAGAAGATCCAATGCTAATCGCCTGTTTCCGAGCACCAGACGCCACTGGCCAGTATCATAATATTTTCTTTCAACACAATTTAGTTATTGCAAGTATACATGATTAAAGAAAGAAAAAAAACTATACTGGCTGACGCCAGTAATTGGTTCATTAGAATAAACAAAGTGATTTTAAGGCTTAGATTACCATTAAAAAAAGTGCTTTTTATCAACCTTTTTTTGCTATCTCTCCATTAGATTCCTATGCATGTTCAAATGCAAGAGAGATCATTTAAAGTGCAAAGCCTGCAGTCCTTTCATAACCGGGGAATTGTACATCGGGATATCAAACTGAAGGCAGAAAACATTCTGCTGCTCTCTTTCGATAGCAGTAAAAAGGACATGTCAGGATCGGGGTCTGATTTTGGCGTATTAGAAACGGATGTGCATTCCTCAAAGCATGCGTGAAAGAGGACCTGACATATGTTGGGAGAGTGTGATGAAGTTGAAGCATATGTTGGTACTCCATACAGATGTGCGTAGTTCAAAGCTAATCATTGGAGTTTGTTATAGACACCAGAAGTGAGTATTGGAGACTCATTTTGCTTTTCCCTTCTTGTCAGTAAAGCTGCAACCAGTAACGGTGACAATACGACTCTTTATTGATATTTCTACAGGTCCATTTGAAAATTCCACTGGATAATGGATTTTCTGCTGACTGTTAAAGGACAAAAATCTTAAAAACCTTGGGACAATTTATGGTCCAGTTTATGAGGCCCCATGGAATGATGCTCTGTTGGACTGGAATCTCAATATCCATTCGCCTACTCCAACTCAGATAAAGGAACCGTTGCAGACATAACATGATTTCGTTTAGTAAACTATAAGCAGAAATACACAGGAAAGATAAAAACACTTAATTTCAAGAGAGCAAATTTTCAAAGCATGAGGACCTCTCCAGGCTGGACTGAGGGAATATTGGCACCGACTCGGACACTGACTCAGGCATCGATCAGGTGCCCAAAGACTCCCGAGAATTTCAACACGGATCTCAAGGACCTCTTAGCGGACAAAGTAAGTAAACACCACCTGTAGCCAGCCAGAAAATTGCTATTTTACTTATTAAAGAAGAATTGCATAGTTATTGCCTTTAAATGTACCAAAGAATATAATAGTTAAAAAGGAAATCAAGGATGCAAAAATTCAAAATGCGTACACACGATCACTTTTTGCAAAAGATGAGGACAAACCCCAAATGACATTTTTAAAAATATAGTAAAAAGGTCATTGAGCATGTAGGCCCTTTAAATGATCGTGTGTGGGCAAAACATAGAGAAGGCATTTTATGTCTTCAGCTGTGTAAAATGGAGAATGGGGGAGCTCATGTCGATATAGGGGGTGGGAGTGACCAGCCCCAAAAAAAAATTCGAACATGCTCAAATTTTTTATGTCAGAAATTTTTAGACAAAAAAGGTGTAAAGCATTTTTTTGGACCAGATGGCATCACCCACGGATCCTAAAAAATGATCGTGAAATGTCGGCAAAACGACGTATCTAAATTTAGGGACTCATTAATGACAGGAATTACCACTGGATTGGCAAACCCGCACATGTGGTGCCCATATTTAAAAAGAAGCAAGTTACCTAGTAACTATAGACCTGAGTTTAACTTCTATAGGGAGATACTGGAACGTAAAACTACCATTCATAATTCTTGGAAACAAACTATTAAGCACAGACAGCATGGATCATGAAGGACACGCTGTAACAGACAAGTAACCATTTCCTTTTATGAAGAGGTAAGTAAAAGCAGCCTGGACAAGGCGTGGCAGTGGACGTGGTATACTTGAACTTCCCCTTTATGCAAAAGCGCGTACAGTTCCCCACACACGGCTCATGTGTAAGGTAAGGTCACAGGATTAGATTTCAGTTTGTAAATGATGAAAACTGGCTGAAAACGACGTTTTCTGTGAAGTAAAAAACAACGTTTTTGAAACGCCCTTACTTTTCAAATATTTATAACGATGTTGGGTCATACAAAAGTACCATCGTTTTTTTCAGATGACAAAGCTATGCAGTGAATAATGTTACGTTCTCCACTCTTTTCCATTGAAGAGGTTTAATGTTGATAAATGTAAAGTTATGCTCGCTTCATAACTAGCTTCTGGGCATGCGCGGGTTGTTGAAAAACGTTGTTTTAAACAACGTTTTTGCTACACACGGTGACTTTTTGTGAAACAAAAAACAACGTTTTGAAAAACGACACAAAAAATTCAAGCATGTTGGAATTTTTTTTGGTCGTTTTTTTTTAATTTAAATGACGTTTTAAAAAACAACGTTTTTTTTTCATCGCAAAAGATGACCGTGTGTACGCGGCATTAGAGTGCCATCACTTTGTTCATCACTTTCCAAAAATGATGGTGTGTACGCAAGGTTTTTTTTCATGAAGAAAAATTACATTTTTTTTCATCACAAAAAGTGATCGTGTGTACGAGGCATTAACCTTTGTTTTGTATATTATTACAGCTTCTATGCAAATGTCCAAATGCAAGAGAGATGTATGTTAAAGATCTGCAAAGGCACCCATTTATAACGGCGTAGACTGGGTGAAACTGGAGGCTGGGGAAGTAAGCCCACCGTTCGAAATGGAGAAAGTAAGTATATGACCCACTCATTGGTCCTTCTATATTCTCCCAGCACCTGCGTGTGCATAATCATTTCATATAGAAAGGCTATCATTGTACATATTCTTCAGTAATAATGTTTCTTCTCTTCACAGGACCAGATCACAGAGCTGATGTTGGAGGAAAACGAAGAACTGGATGCTGAAATATCAGAAGAGGACCAGCAGCTTTATTGTAGGTTCTCTTTTAGCAGCAGATGGGGAGAAATACAAAGGCCATAGGTGCCATCAGCTCCCCCTGCCAAAGTTGCAGGACCGTAGATTCCCCCCCCCCCACACTATGGAAGAGATACAAGACATGTGACCAGCCTCACTCTAAGGACATTTTTTGGGGTTTTGTTCCCCCCTACACCTTAGGTGTGCTGGAACAGGCTAGAGGGGGAGGTTGGAGGTTTTTAGTAATGATAAGGTAGTCAGTGTGTAGTGTGTAATGATAAGGTAGTCAGTTTATGACCATCTTTAGGGGGAGTTTGAAGGACGGTACATATTTTTAGGCATGTGTTGGACTGCCTATAAGGGGAGGTTGGTGGCCAGTATTTTTTTTGCCATTTGGCACTAGATATGAGCAAACCAGCAATAATATATTGACTGGAATATAAAAGGTAAAAAATTATCCTTTCAAGGGCTAGTGACATTTCAAACTTTATTAACACCAGCCTGACTCTAAGGACATTTTTGGGGGGGGTTGTTCCCCCCTACACCTTAGGTGTACTGGAACAGGCTAGAGGGGGGGGTTGGAGGTTTTCAGTCAGTGTGCAGTGTGTAATGATGAGGTAGTCAGTGTTTAGTGTGTAATGATAGGGAAGTCAGTGTGTAGTGATAGGGTTGTCAGTGTGAAGTGTGTAGTGATAGGGTAGTCAGTATGTGGTGTGTAGTGATAGGGTAGTCAGTGTGCCTAGTGTAGTGATAGGGTAGTCAGTGTGTAGTGATAGGGTAGTCAGTATGTGGTGTGCAGTGATAGGGTAGTCAGTGTGTGGTGTGTAGTCAGTGATAGGATAGTCAGTGTGTGGTGTGTAGTGATAAGGCAGTCAGTGTGCAGTGTGTAATAAGGTAGTCAGTCTGTGGTGTGTAGTGATAAGGCAGTCAGTGTGCAATGTGTAATAAGGTAGTCAGTGTGTAGTGATAGGATAGTCAGTGTGCAGTGTGTAGTAATAGGATTTGTCAGTGTGCAGTATTAGGGTAGTCAGTGTTTGACCAGCTATATGGGGAGATTGAAGGCTGGTCCTTTTTTTTAGGTGTGTGTGTTGGATTAGCTATAAGGGGAGGTTGGAGGCCAGTATTTTTTAGGTGTGTGTTGGACTGGCTATAAGTGGAGGTTGGAGGCCAGTATTTTTTTAGGCGTATGTTGGACTGGTTATAAGGGGAGGTTGGAGGCTAGTGTTTTTTTTAGATGTGTGTTGGACAAGCTAAAAGGAGAGGTTAGAGGTTGGTACTTTTTTTCAAGCATGTGTTGGGCCAGCTATAGTGGAAGGTTGGAGGCTGGTAATTTTTTTAGATGCATGTTGGACTGGCTATAGGGGAGGCTGGAGGCCAGTATTTTTTTCTCAGATGTGTGTTTGATCAGCTCAAAGTGGAGGTTGGAGACTGATAATATTTTTTGCAAGTGAGTTTTGAACCAGCTATAGAGGGAGCTTGGTGGAGGACAGCTCTTTGTGAATGGGCGGCTGACCTCTGGGACACTCACAGTTCCCAGAAGACAGTACACCCCATTTCCCAGAAGGCAACGCGAATAGGAGATGAGAGAAGATCACTGCGGAATAGGAAGTGGCAGATTGGGACGCTCTGCCTAGCAACAACCATTTCTGGTAAGTATAAAAAAATATATATATATTTAAAAAAAAATCAAGATTTTTTAAGCCTTTTTTAGGGTGAACAGCGACTATACTGTCTCTGCTGACTTTAAAATAAACATGCACTTACCAGTCCAGTTATCCAGCGATGTTTTTACTCAGGTTGGTTGTTCACCAGTCTTTGGGTCCCCAGCGCTGCCATCTTGAGTGTGGGAAGCCAGCAGTGACTTCCTGCGGTTTCCTACTGCACATGTGCGAGTCGTGCTGTGCTTTCTGAATGGACCCACAGTATGTGTCCTAGGAGGTTGCTGGCAGAGAGGGGGAGAACTTCTGTTTGGTTTGCCTAGGACCAGTAACACCCTACACCCTTCTTGCCCTAGAGCAGGGATCCCCAAAGGAAAGGTGCTACGACCCTTCAGGAAAAGTAGTCTGTGAGATGCGCACAGAACTACACAGGCGCTCTCCTTACATGATGCATTGTAAATGGGACCTAACAGATGACATTCACCTGCCCCCCTCCCCCCGGGTCCCGACATGACTAGGCATGGTGGGAACTGTAGTTCCTGAACAACTGTTTGAAATAGTTTGAAGACCGCTGCCCTAGAGTGACAAGTCTTAAGCCCTGTACACACGATCGGATATCTGATGGAATCTAATCCGATGGATTTTTTTGTCGGATATCTGATGAAGCTGACTTTCATCAGTCTTGGCTACACACCATCAGTCAACAATCCGTCCGTGACAAAACATGGTGACGTAAAACACTACGACAAGCCAAAAAAAGTTCAATGCTTCCGATCATGCGTCGACTTGATTCTGACTCGATTTGTCCGATGGACTTTCACACAGACGATTGGATTTTTCTATCGTTTTTTTATCCATAGGAAACATTTAAAACATGTTCTATTTTTTAACACCGATGGAGAAAAGGCCCACACGCGATCGGTTTGTCCGAAAAGAGTCCATCGGTTTTCATCGGACAAACCGATCGTGTGTACACGGCTTCACTCACAGCACTGTATCTATTGAGAATAAGTGTTGTCCTGATTAGAACTAAAAACATGCCCCCCTCCCCTCCTCATCTTTATTACATTGAGGGGTGTTGTTTTGTAGATTTGGTTTACCACAGAAAATAGATGCTTAGGGGTTGTCCAGATGATAAATCGGTACGGGACCGATGTTTGGGGGAGATTTTGGCAAATTCCCGATACTAAATAGAATACTTTTTTTGTATTTATCAACATGTTCTGTGAAAATTCTTTGAGTTTTTTAATGCTGACAAGCAAATAAAACATTTTTATTCATTTTTACTCATTTTTATTCTTTTACAATGTGTATTGTTCATAATTCTAAAGGATTCCTTAGTCTGTATTGTGGTTTGAAAACTGTCAGACATTTAAAAAAAGTAGGTATTCTTCGGCGAGTTGAAAAAAGTTTACTTGTACTGCCTAAAAAAGTGGTATCGGGAAATACTTATTGAAAATTAACAAGCTTTTTTTGTATGCCGAAAATAGAAAACAAATGCCGCCACATCAAAAGTTTGTTTAGCAGCAAAATTAATTATACATTCTTGTTCTCAGGGTTGAATATACATCAAACGCATGCACTCCGGGAACTAAAGACACTGGGAGGGTTAACAAAGGGCAATGTGTCAATCTTTTTTTTCTTTTTCTGTAAACATCTTTTTTTTATGCGCCAAATCAACAATGCCATTTGACAAGTTCTATATGTTGTGCCAGCTGTTAAAACTGATTTGCAACAGTTTATTCTTGTCTGATAGGGTGTGCCAGAATAATCTAACACTTGCGTCAAAAATTCAAAATTGTTCAAAAATGTACATCATTACCACAGTGCCATAAATCCTGTACTGAGCAGCACTGTAGGAGAGCGAGGCGAAATGTATTGACTACAGCATGCCACTATCATGCAACAAATGAATGCATTGTCACATGACACTTTTATTAATTTGGCACATATTTTTGTTAATCCCACCATTGAAAATTAGACAAGCTTGCAAAGCAGCATACCATGCAACTGTGATACAGGGGAACATTAAGGCCAGGTTCACACCTATGCCAATTGAGTGCAGCTTAAACCGCATCCAATTCGCAGAGTATTTCTAAATACATTGGCCCAGATTCAGAGAGAATTAGATTCTCGTAGCGTATCAGAAATACACTACGCCGCCGTTTAGAGCAAGTTTACCTGGCTCTACGTGGAATCCAGGTAGATTTCGCCTGTCCAGTAAACGACGCAGCGGTGTAGTGTATTTCTCCCGTCGCAATCCATCTGCACGAGTAGGGGGCGTGAAGCTTGTATTTACCCATTTACGCATGCTCCCGTTCTCAAATTTCGAACTGCCGTGCATTGCGCGGCCGGGGAAAAAGCCCAGTCACTCCAGTCGTCGGAAAGCGTAGTTAAAACGTCGTAAAACGTAGCGTCGTTTACGTACATTCCCTATTTCCGAACGAGTTACGTTAAAAAAAAAATATATATTTTCAAATCGACGCGGGAACGACGGCCATACTTTAAATGGCATCCGTTACGCACTGTTAGACCAGCAAAAAGCTCCTCTAACATTACGTAGCCAAAAAATGACGTAGGCGATTGCGAGGGACACTCGTAAAAGCCTTCGTGGATCGCCGTAAAAACTACCTCATTTGCATATCCCGACGCAAATGAAAACGACGTAAAGGCAAACTTCTCCCAGTGGCCGGAGTTGTCAAAAATATCGCAGCGTAGATCCGAAGGCTTACGAAGACGTAAGCCTCTCGGATCGAAGCCCGAAGCCGCCGTATCATGGTTTGAGGATTCAAACTAGTGATACGGCGCGCAAAATTTGAAATTACTCCTGTCTAACACCAGTTAGACAGGCGTAATTGCTCTGTGAATCTGGGCCATTGTTTTCAATGAGGCTGGTTCACATATGTGCGATGCATTCGCACTGTGCATTGCAAAAACGTGTGCGTTTTCTTGGCATTGCGGTGCGGCTCAGGTGCGAATTCAGGCTCATTATCTTCTATGGGCACGCATCTAATTCGCAGATGTGTTCATTTCTCTTCAGGATTGTCTCATTCACCTCAATACACTTCCCCCATCCCCCTCCCCTCTCCCAGGTCTGCAAATTCACATCTAAAACAGAGCTGATCTACTGAACACTTCTCTTATCTCTCTGCAGATATAACAGAGCTGAAATTCGCACCGCACAAGTGTGAATCTGGCCTAAAGGGTTTGTAAAGGAAAGTTTTTTTTTTTTTTTTTTATCTTAATAGCTTCCTTTACCTTAACCACTTGCTTATTGGGCACATATACCCCCCTCCTGCCCAGATGAAATTTCAGCTTCCGGCACTGCGTCGGTTTAACTGACAATTGCGCGGTCGTGCAACGTGGCTTTCAAACAAAATTGACGTACTTTTTTCCCCACAAATAGAGCTTTCTTTTGGTGGTATTTGATCGTCTGTGCGGTTTTTATTTTTTGCGCTATAAACAAAAAAGAGCGACAATTTTGAAAAAAATATATAATATTTTTTACTTGGTGCTATAATAAATATCCCAATTTTAAAAAGAAACACATTTTTTTTTCTCAGTTTAGGCCGATACATATTCTTCTACATATTTTTGGTAAAAAAAAAAAAAAAAATCGCAATAAGCGGCTGGTTTGCGCAAAAGTTATAGTGCCTACAAAATAGGGGACAGAATTATTATTTTTTATTATTATTTTTTTACTAGTAATGGCGGCGATCTGCGATTTTTATTGGGACTGCGACATTATGGCGGACACATCGGACATTTTTGACACATTTTTGGCGCCATTCACATTTATACTGCGATCAGTGCTATAAATATGCACTAATTACTGTATAAATGTGACTGGCATTGAAGGGGTTAACACTAGGGGGTGAGGAAGGGGTTAAATGTATTCCCTACATAGTGTTCTAACTGTGGGGGGGTGACTGGGGGATGTGACCGATCTGTGTCCCTATGTACAAGGGACACAGAACGGTCTCCTCTCCAGAGACAGGACGCTGTCTCTGTGTAAAACGGCAATGAGAGATGATCTCATATGTTTACATATGAGATCATCTCTCATTGGCCGCACAGATCGCATCGCAAACGGCCACTCTGATTGGCTGTTTGCGGCGACATGTGATTGGGTGTGTCCAAGGGACACGGCCAACACAGAATTTCCCCGCAGCGTGCGGGGAACGTGCTAGTGACAGGCCCTCAATTGATGGCTTGTTGGATATATAGATCCGCGCTAAAGCCGTCTTTCGGCTATAGCGCGGATCTCAACTGGTTAATGCAGTGCTGTTTTCATGTCCTCATTGTTTGTTTTTTGCTCTGAAGTTGCTGTAATCCTGCTCTGATTTCCACACTTCCTGGTTGTCTGTTTCCTTATAACCACAGTACTGGGAGCTTTCTCTCTGTGGTCACTAATCAAGGAGGTGTGATTACTGTGTGTCTAAAACCCCTCAGCACCAATCACTTTCGTTTTCCAAACCATCACTGCCCTGAATTGGCTCTGTACATCAGAGAACCAGGAAACAGCATGCAAAAACGAAACTGCAGGTACATGATATGATTGATTTATTATCTATTTATCTATTTTTAATCGTTTTTAAAAGGAATCAGTTAACTATTATGTCTCTATACCCTGTAAACAGTCATTTCAGCAAAAAAAATGTTTTCCTTTACAACTCCTTTAATGTCCGTACACACGATCCGAATATCGTACGACAGATCGTACGACTTTTTTCGCTTACTAGTCGCAAGTAGAAATTAAATGGTTATTAAAGTCACGAAAATTCTCGTACAACAAAAAAAAATAAAAAATTGGAAGTGATGTCATGTGTTGTAATGTGACAACTGCACCGACTAAAATCGTATGATCTGGTATTGTACGAGAAACGAGAAATAATATCGGATGAACTGTCGTGATCGGCTCTCGAAAGCTCTGTACTAACGATCCAATTATCGTACGATTCTTCCTCGAGCGACTTTTTTCGTACAATATTCAGATTGTGTGTACGGCCATTACTCTAGGCGTGTAACCAAAACAGTTCCATGGGTTGCTTGCAGAGCTGCGCATTGTACAGCAGAGTGCTGATAAAACATTCATACCATTTCCTGAAAAGCCAGCTTGACAGGTAGATGTATGTTTGTCATTCGCCGTGCTCATACAGATCCCAGCATGTCGTGTTTGGAGAAGACTGTGTACTGAGTACAGCTTTGCTAATCCAAAATGAAGACCGTTTGCTGGCACTCGTTTTTAATAATGGTAACATAATGAAATGATGATATTATAATAAACATAATCCAATTTCGGGAAACACTACAGACACTTTGATTTAATTATACTCTGAGAAGACTCATCTCTCTCACAGCGTTCACACTTGTTTGTTTACATCAGTGTACAATGCCAGTCTATGTGCCCCGCTTCACATTCCTGACATTATTGCCAGGGGTTTCATCATTCACAATTAAATTGAGCTGCAGGACTGCAATACTGTGTGAGCCAGATTCCAGCAAACAACATGACCTATTAAAAAAATTGCTAAAAAGCAACACTAGAGTTAATTAAAAAAAAAGAAGAAGCAAATAAAATAACTTGTTGTTGATGGCAGTCAATTTTAGACTCAAAAGGGTTGATTTAACTGAGTGCAAAAGCTGTGCATTGTAGCCTTCTAACTTCAGCTTGTTCAATTACGCTTTGACAAAAAAAAATGGAAGCGGAGCTGTGACAGACTTTGCACTCTTAACCCCAAATGGTCTGGTATGAAATTTGAGGGGACGCCACGCCATTTGTTTTGTGGGGTACCCTCCTAAATTTAAAACAAGATTACTTCAACCAAATACCCCATTGTTCAGCTGTTTACACAGGGGTCTCTAAAGTCTGTACACAGTGCTGAAGTCTCCCTCATATTATTTCCCCTGCTGGTTGAATGTCCTTTGCCTATAGCAGTGATGGTGAACCTGGGCACCCCAGATGTTTTGGAACTACAATTCCCATGATGCTTCACTACACTGCAGAGTGCATGAGCATCATGGGAAATGTAGTTGCAAAACATCTGGGGTGCCAAGGTTCGCCATCACTGGCCTATAGTGTGATGCCCTGTACATACAATCGGAATTCCCGGCGGTAAACAGTCCGCTAGGAATCCCAGGGGGAAAACTGGGAACCTGCTCGGTCACTTTCCCCGTATACACACCAGAGGTTTTCCCATCGGGAAAACTGCAGTGAGAGCTTTGGCCGGGAAACCCGGCCGTGTGTATGCTCTACTGCAGTCTTTCCCATAGGGAAACTGACGGGAAAAAGACCGCCGGGAATCACGGCAGGAAAAAAGAGAACATGTTCTCATTTTTCCTGCCGCGATTCCCAGCGGTTTTCCTGTCGGGAAAACTGCCATGGAGCATACACACGGGCAGTTTTCCCGGCCAAAAGCTGTCATGACAGTTTTCCCAATGAGAAAACTGGTCGTGTGTATGAGGCATTACGGTATTTTCTCTATTGGTGAATATTCTTTTACTCTTATGGTCAAATATCCTTACTGGCTTACACACAGATTACAAACATTACAGGTAATATTCCTCACTTTTGTTCAAATAGACATTTGCAAAGTGAATCTTTTTATAAAGAAGACCACAAAGGGGCCATTCAGATCTACCTGTTAATTTTTCAGGCAGATCTGATTCTGAATGGAAGCTCTATGTAAGTCTATGGAAGGCAGATGTAAACAGGCATGTGCCGGTTTACATTCGATTACTTCCAAGTCCACACGGTAAAGGTCTGTGTCCTTTTTAGTTTTTCGGATCTGTATGTGATGGATCTGAAGAAGATGAATGCAAACAGATGCACGTTCTTTTACATCCACCTGCTCATGGACCTAGCAAGATCAGGGTGGAAAATACTGAACAGACATGGATGTTACAAAAATGAAATCTGTACTGCGATTCAGCAGGAAATCTGCTAACCCCCTCTAAGAAACTCTCTCCGGAGTGGGTTACCTTGCAGGTGCGCTCCAGTGTCATACACTCGGCGTATATAGCTGCCGAGTGTATGACTCGGCCATAGGATGCATTAAGGTGAAAAAAATGCAAACCTTTACAAGCCACAGAACCTGTGTAATTAATATGTGTTTGGTTTTAAAGGGATGAGGTGGCAACCCTACCTACAAGCTGGCCTTTCCCTTTCTGACTCCTGCACCTTTATTACTCATCACTATGATGGGCTACCTTAATGATTAAACAGGAAGGTCACAGGACATCACAGGAAAGCAAGAGGAAATTACAACAGAAACAAGGATTAGGGGAAACTCCCAACAGAGATGACTGCGAAAGGAGTGATTTCCTTTCCTTTGAGGAGATTTCTTCCCACTTCCTGTCAAGTCTTCTGTATAGGAAGTCATGGCAAACTTTAACATGGACACAGACAGAAGCTCTTACCTTCAAGGCCTTATTCACACGACGCTGAGGCCCATACACTGTGAATTGGCCATTTGTTAATGTGGCTGGGGCAATTAAGCTGCTGTGTTCCTACAGACTTATGTGGGCTGTGGGCACACAGCACCTGGCGGCTCCAGCTGCATAAACAAATGGCCAATTCACAGTGTACAAGTCTTAGCGCCTATGTGAATGAGGCCTTATACAGTAGAAGAACTATTTGTAAGTGCTTAAACAACACAGTTTTTGCATGCTATATGTACACATTCAATGAACGTCATACTATCATTTGCCTAAAAACACACAGGCAGAAAGAACACATTTACTGCACACAATACTGCTGGTTGTATTGTTCCTTCATTGTAGGTCTCTATTTTAAAAGACCAGCTGCGTTTTCACATAAACTTTTAAAGCCCAACTCCTGCTAAAACCTTTTTCTAGTTTTGGGAAGGAAGTTTTTTATTACTATCTTTATCTTCACTGGAGAGATTTCCCTTCACTTCCTTTCCAGGGACTAAAAGTTCCCTCTGGTTCCCCTTATTTCACGTCCTGTGTCACAGGAATTAAAAGTAAGAGGCATCTTCCCAATGTAGTCACCAGCAGCAATAAAGACCTGGCAAAAATAACAATTCTTCCCTACTCAATTCAAAGCTAAATAAAATAAAAAAAATGGAACATTGTTGACCAAGGCTCACGCTAGCAACAGTGTTTAGAGACCACCACCCCAAAAAAAGATCTGTGGTGGGATGCTTTTCAATAGACAGTGAAGGGTGGTATGTAGGGGTTCAGGAGGCACACGTGACAATGTGTATTCACCTGAGCAGCACCATGCCAGCTCTTAGGTAGGAAGTTGGGGGGGGGGGGGGGGGTGGTATGGATCTGGACCTGGATCAACTGCCTGTTTTTAGCACCCCTTGGCTCTTTTTGCACCACAAAAGGAGTAAGAGAGACAATAAGTGATGGTAAAACAAGGCAAAATAATTCCTTCATAGGTAAAATCTGTGCATATTGGTCTACTCCTTTGGTTGTTTTTTTATTTAAAGGTAAAGGTGTAATATTAAAGGAGCTGTATATTTTATTACACATTTTAAACCCCAACTCTAGACAGTATTGAATGTGGTGTCTGCATCCTTCCAGTCCTGTCTTCCAATCTTGGTGACACTTGTTCTTCCCATTACTTGTCTTGGAGTCAACCAGAGAGGAAATAAGGGAGATCTCTTCAATAGACCACACATAGAAACACAACCCCATCGCTAGCTCTTCGCATGCTATCCAAAACTAAAATAATTTTATCTAATGTGCGCTTTTAATTACTGGAGCAATAACATGATGATAAATTCCTTATCGTATATACTCGAGTATAAGCCGATACGAAGCCAAGGCACCTAATTTTACCACAAAAAATGGAAAAAGATATTGACTCGAGTATAAGCCTAGGGTGTCCATGTGCATGCCTCACTGTGTCCATGTGCATGCCTCACTGTGTCCATGCCTAGACTTACGTTTAACATGGGAGTATATAGAAAGGGTGCCCGGCTTTGAAAAATCGGTGCTACCCGGCTGTAGGTCCCCCAGACAGCAAACTTTGCACACTTGTAGAGGAGAACTGGGGCTACATGTGTGCCAAATTTGGGGTCCAGGGTCCACAGATCACTTCTCTGCCTTTTGGCTAAGATCAAGTGTAGTATCTGTTCTTATCAGTTGCCAGAGGATGCGCTGAAGCACCTCCTATATGGGGAGGGTGGATGCAAATCCAATGGTGTCATTGCACCTGGAAGGATGGTTTCTGTAGGGACTATGCTGAGCTGCCCAACAGATACTGAGGGCTGGGGCGATGGTTGAGTCTGAGCCATCTGGAAGGGTGCTCCTGGTGAGGATGGGTGGCTGCACTGGGTCTGGTCTTTTTGCAGAGTCTTAGTCCGGCCTTCTGGCTGGCCAGTGTAAGTGCTGTCCCTGTCAGCGATCTGGTAGGAGGAGCTGATACTGCCCTGGAAGATGAGACAGGGTAAAACCATGCAAATCTGCCAGGCTGATGGGGGCCTGAAAGGGCTAGTACTGGTGGAGGCTGCTAACTGGAGGGCAGCTCTGCCCAAGAAAGCCTTGAAGGGCTCTCGATCTGGCAGGGATGGAGGGCTGCACTGGCCATTCTGGGGGTTGGATTTGGGACTTTGAAAGCCTATGATGCATGTGGCCCTGGAGTGGCAGTCCAGGGGTACCGGTATAATCACTGTGAGTGAGGGTCACTTTGATTTGACTGCACCAATACACACTTTTTTTAAGCATCTGCCTCCTGGGCCGGGCCTTTTGGCTGGGACCGGAGGAGTTTTTTATTCCTGGCGGGAGGGCCTGGCCATTGTATTGCACAATGGCCACTTCTTCACTCTCCTCTCCACTATCCCTTTCCCCCACTTTATTTAATCTATTCCTTTTGTTTGTCATGTTTTTGTATTTTTATGTTTGGTACACGTTTTTGCACAGTGTGATGAGTAGGATACTGGTCCCGGGGCCTGTCCTGAAAGTCTTGGGAGGGGGTGGACATGACCTTCTGGCTTAGTTCGCCTTCTCTCATGGGGTCTCCCTTCGGAGGAGCCTCACCGAGTTGGGCGGGTCTGTTTTCTGGCAGACCCTCCAGAGAAAGGGGTCTGTCTGGCTTCGGCTGGACAGACCATAGTGTAAATACCTTGTTCCCTGTCAGGAGCCTAACACCCCGGGGGATTCAGGGCAGGGCCCTCTGATTTTAGAGGGCCAAGTGTACCCGCTGCACGTTTTTGTGTCACTCCTTTATGTTGTGCACATTTTTTTGCACCGGGTGAAGATTTTTGAGTGTGTTACACACACCATGGGCTTTCAAAAAAAAAGTCCAGGAGATCAGGTGCAAAAAGGTGGGGGGCATTTTCAGCACCATCACATGTGCTGAAAAACTCGGCTTACACTTGAGTATATATGGTAACTATATGGTAACTACATGTGCGATTCGTGTGCCTTGTGAGTGTGACGTTTAATCCCTTGTTGATCATTTTCTACATAGCAAAGTATTGAATTCATCAGAGACAACTGTCAAAATCTTGACAGGCTGTTAAAATGACCTGAGTAGTTGACCTCTATGGCTCTTCTGTTCAAGTAAATCAGCATTTATTGAAAACAGACACCTGAGAAAACTTCTATAAATAACAACGGTGTGCACCCAAGTATCTGTCTGTTGTTCCACCAACCTTGTCAACCTTTTATTTCTCCCTTCTGACATAGAATATTTCTTAAAGGAAAGCTGCTATAATAATGGCAAATCAAGTGGATGTAAACCCACTTTTTTTTATGTCACAATGTAGAGTATAATATTTTCTATCATCTGTGCCCAGTCTTGCCACATAGAGTTAATCAAGATCTGAGAAATCCTCTTTTATGTTCAGTGAAAATGAACAGCCTTCCAGATAAAACCCTGCCTGGATAAAAAGTCAGTTTTCTCTCTTCTTTCTTTGAGTGAGAGGTTATTTACATATGTAGCTAGGACATGTTTATCATATGTTATGTTTTCTTTATCATAACATGAGGTGATATAACATCATAACACATCCTAGTAATATACAATGAAATTTGGATCACCTCTTGTTATGATAAACATGTCCAAGCTAGATATGTAAATAACCTGTTACTGAAAGCAATAACAGAGAAACAGACTTTATAATTTGGCAAGTTTTTATCTGGAATTCTGTTAATTTGCACTGAACTTTAAAAGAGGATTACTCAGCGCTGGATTAACTCTGTGTGGCAAGACAGGGCACAGATGATAGGAAATCGTATACTCTACATTGTGACATTAAAAAAAAAATGTTTTTGGGTTTACATCCACTTTAAATCTTACTGTATATTGACAAACTGGGAAGTCCTAAACCAGTTAGAGAACTTTACTTAATAACTATAAATGTTCAAAGCCTGGAGATTAAAGGGCCCATTGTTCACAACCTTGCTTTCTTCTACATGAAAGATCAAAGTACCGTGCGTACAGGTCCTGTCACTTTTCGGTGACAGGTACTGTATTTGTAACAGCAAAGGATGGGTAAAAGTTTCTCTGCCTTACATTTTTAGAAAGATGCCAACCCTTATGGACTTAGGACTTATTCAGGGCAATCATTCATGGTTCTCTTGAGAGGGCACCTGCCCACCCACTGATATCTTCCCCAGGCTACATCTGCAGGAGCAATGATTCTAAACCAGGATTTCCCAACCTTTTTAAGGTGGAGGATCTCTTGAAATAACTTTCTGGTTTCAAGGAACTCCTGCTAATAATTACAAAATGTCCAGCTTCACCATACATTAGTGTGATTGTCAGTGGGAATACTGCTCCTTCCCTTTGTCACCATTAAGAAAATGTCACCCTTAAAGCGGAGTTCCACCCAAAAGTAGAACTTTTGCTTATCTTTTTGTCAGGTACCCTTTTCCCACTTCTGTCAGGCCCCTCAGCGGCCAAGTAGGACAGAATTCCGACACCTTCTTCCTCCTTCCCCTACTGTCAGGCCAGTATAAGAGCGCATCCGTGCCTCGTGCATGCGCAGTAGGGACCCAGCCGTGAAGCCGTAAGGCTTTACAGCTGGGTTCCCTTACCGGATATAGCGGCGGCAGCACCCGACAGCTCATGGAAACATCACCTGCGGTGCCGACATTGCTGGACTCCAGGAAAGGTCATCAGCTACAGTATGTGTAGCTGCAGACTTTTTGAATTTTTTGAGGGGAAGGCGGAACTCCACTTCAAATACAGCTAAAAAGACCATTGTTGTCAGTGAATAATTATCTGAGAGGCAGAAATCATTCATTGCTCAAGGAACCCCTAGCAACCTTTGAAGAAACACTATGGTTCTGTAGACCCCTGGTTAGGAAAGGCCAGACTAAACCTTTCGTGACCTTCATGTTGGTCAATATCTGAGCTCACAGAAGGTTAATGACCTTCTCCCTTTCCTCACAGGACAGTGTTTAGACTAATGTATCCTGTTAGGAAGGAGAGAAATGACATGTTTTCCCGTACCTGGATATTTTGGGCATTTTATCTATCGGGAAGCTCTGCCCTCACTTCCTGTCCCTGTGACACTCTGTAATGGGTTGTGACAAGTTGTCAGCAGTAAAAAAAAAAGTAAGGAAAAGCTTCCTAAGGAGACACAGACAGCAGTAAAAATATGACAGTTCTAACCTCTCAGTACTGTAAAAAATGTTTTGCCTGCATATGGGCTACAACCATTCTACAACGTTCAGCACACATAATCTAAAATGCACCTGTGCCCAGAATATGGTATTTAACCCCCATGCTGCCACCTCCCAGCAGCCCTTTAAATGGGTGTTAACACCAAGAGGTAGAAGCAGCTTCCTGATCACGTGAAAGCTGTCATTGGCTGTTACACAGGTCACATGATTGGGTGCCACCTTTTGCTGGATCCCAATCACAAACCGAGACCTGGAGCTTTCGCAGTGAACTGAGTGCACGCTATCTGCAAAAAAACCTCAAAGCTGCATGGATACATACCTACGGCGGTTGGACATTAGGGTCTGCCTGCCACGTCACCGCATATATGCATCATGCTGGTGGGAAGAAGTTACAGTATTTCTATATTCTTTACAAGTAGTAAAAGAACTTTAAAACAAGCCAAATCTGACCTCTCTAGCTGCTTGTACTCTAAGATATTTATTCTCAAATATCACAACAAAGACTCTAATGTTTCTAACAGCTCAGGACACCCGCTGTGTGTTTACATTAGAAGGCTGGCACGCGGTCAAGATTCCACTCTCCATGGAAAACTGCTGACACGTATCACCATTGAGCTCAACATAATGTGCATTTTGATTAAATGCAACATAGATGTAGTAAGAAGGATTTTTGTTAACACACCGCACATTAAATGCAAAGGTGTGAATAAGGCCTTAAGAATTTAGAATACATTTTTCTACAATTCCTATAGCTACAGAGATGAGTGGTGGCTTGTTTTATAGCGCATTTACTGCTGGTTCAGACTATGTAAATACTTTAATGTGTATAGTCTGGGCACAGGCGCACCTTAAAAGACAAATGCCTGAATAAAAGAACACAAAATAATGTGAAACAATAACAGAATGATATATAATATAGGTGCAATGACTTACTCTGCTGAATAGATTTCAGTCCCCTGAGAAATGTTGAAGCAAAAAGGTAGATGCATCCCGTCTGATCGAACTGCACCTCTCCGATAATACTAAAGCAAGCTCCCAGGCAAATAGGAATCATGGCAGTGTACTTAAGGGCATGATGTTTGGTACCCAGGAAGAGTTTAGAAAGAACCAGGGTAAAAAAAGGAGTTGTGGTATAGATCATCTGTGCAAAAGAAAGCTGAACACAGCTCAGTCCAAGATTTCCAAAGGCAATGCTGGAGCAGAAGGTCAGACTCAAGAGGAACACTTTAAACCGTGCGCTGGTATTCAGCGTCTGCTCTTCCTCAGTGTTTACAGGTACCAAGCCAAACCTGAGGATGGGATAGTCTAACAGGATGGCAGTTAGCATGTGAAGTGAGGACAGCAACAAAGGATACTGGAAGTTGTAAACTGCGAAGATCCATTTATTTAGGCTCGAGATGGTTGTACCGGTCACTAACCAGGCCAGCACGGCGGTAATCAGGTAGAGCTTGGTGCCACAACTTTTCTGGGGTGGCTCTTCTGGTTTGCTGTGTATGATGGAAGGAAGAGGCGCTCTATCAGAAGCTTCCATTTCAACCTCATCTTTCCTGCTGGATGCTAAACACATGAAACTTTTCAGCAGTCCAGAACTCTTTATAGACTTCAAATACCTCCAGACAGAGAGGTCATCTCTGGGGCTTGTCTCAAACTCAAAATGCCACCATCGTGACCACCGATACCTTCAGCATTTTCCAAAATGTAGTAGAAGCCTGTGTGCATACAAGAAACCGTGTTAACCTATCAGATAATGAAGATGTGCATGAACACAGTGAATTAGCAGTTAGCACTCCTACCCTCCAGCACAAGAGTCCTTGGTTTAGATTGCAACCAGGACACTATCTGCATTGAGTTTGCATGCCCTCAATATGCTTGCGTGTCCTCCAACACTCAAAAGACGTGCAGATAGGTTGAATGGCTCCTTTCTAAATTAGGGTGACCAGACATCCCCAGTTTCCGGGGACAGTCCCCGGATTGAGGACCCTGTCCCCCAAGCCAGTCTGTCCCCAAATTTGTCCCCAGATTGCAGTGGCATGGGAAGGGCATCTGGTACTCTCGCCCTGAGTGCAACATTTGGGGGGGGGGGGCGCAAAATCATTACCGTGCCCTCCTAAGTGTGCTGTGTTGCTCCCCCACCCATTGACTCCTGTGGTCCAGCCTGTCCTCCATAATCCCTCTGGTGCGGGTGACCCATGTGTGTGTGAGAAAGGCGGAGGGGAGGGGCGGTGCAGAGCATATGGTGGCTAGTGGAGAAGCTCTTGGCAGGGGATACTGAGGAGCGGCTGGGTGTCGGGAACAGTACATGGTGCTGGGGAGCCCTGCTCCGATGGATTATCATGGAGGCCAGCAAAATCAACCGATCTACACTGTTCATATGGGGGGGGGGGTGGTGTGTGAGTAGTGCAGGAATCAGGTAGGTCAGTGTAGTGGACAGTATAGGAATCAGGTAGGTCAGTGTAGTGGTCAGTATAGGAATCAGGTAGGTCAGTATAGCAATCATGTAGATCATTGTAGGAATCAGGTAGGTTAGTGTAGTGGTCAGTGTAGGGATAACGTAGGTCAGTGTAGTGGTCAGGTTAATGTAGTGGTCAATGTAGGAATCAGATTAGGTTAGTGCAGTGGTCAGGTATGTCAGTGTAAGAATCAAGTACGTCAGTGTAGGGATAGTGTAGGTCAGTGTAGTGGTCAGGTAGGTCAGTAAAGAAATCAGGTAGGTCAGTGTGGGAATCAGGTAGGTCAGTGTAGGGAAAGGGTAGGTTATTGCAGTGGTCCGGTAGGTCAGTGTAGAAATCAGATAGGTCAGTGTAGTGGTCAGTGTAAGAATCAGGTAGGTCAATGTAGTGGTCAGTGTAGGAATCAGATTAGGTTAGTGCAGTGGTCAGTGTAGGAATCAGGTAGGTCAGTGTAGGGATAAAGTAGGTCAGTGTAGTGGTCAGGTAGGCCAATGTAGGGATAAAGTAGGTCAGTGTAGTGGTCAGGTAGGCCAGTGTAGAAATCAGGTAAGTCAGTGTAGTGGTCAGTGTAGGAATCAGGTAGGTTATTGCAGTGGTCAGGTATGTCAGTGTAGAAATCAGGTAGGTCAGTGTAGTGGTCAGTGTAGGAATCAGGTAGCTCAATGAAGGAATCAGGTAGGTTAGTGCAGTGGTCAGGTATGAAAGTGTAGGAATCAGGTCGGTCAGTGTAGTGGTCAGTTTAGGAATCAGGTAGGTCAATAAAGGAATCAGGTATGTTATTGCAGTGGTCAGGTATGTCAGTGTAGAAATCAGGTAGGTCAGTGTAGTGGTCAGTGTAGGAATCAGGTAGCTCAATGAAGGAATCAGGTAGGTTAGTGCAGTGGTCAGGTATGTCAGTGTAGGAATCAGTTTGGTCAGTGTAGTGGTCAGTTTAGGAATCAGGTAGGTCAATAAAGGAATCAGGTATGTTATTGCAGTGGTCAGGTATGTCAGTGTAGAAATCAGGTAGGTCAGTGTAGTGGTCAGTGTAGGAATCAGGTAGGTCAATGAAGGAATCAGGTAGGTTATTGCAGTGGTCAGGTATGTCAGTGTAGAAATCAGGTAGGTCAGTGTAGTGGTCAGTGTAGGAATCAGGTAGCTCAATGAAGGAATCAGGTAGGTTATTGCAGTGGTCAGGTATGTCAGTGCAGAAATCAGGTAGGTCAGTGTAGTAGTCAGTGTAGGAATCAGGTAGCTCAATGAAGGAATCAGGTAGGTTAGTGCAGTGGTCAGGTATGTCAGTGTAGGAATCAGGTCGGTCAGTGTAGTGGTCAGTTTAGGAATCAGGTAGGTCAATAAAGGAATCAGGTATGTTATTGCAGTGGTCAGGTATGTCAGTGTAGAAATCAGGTAGGTCAGTGTAGTGGTCAGTGTAGGAATCAGGTAGGTCAATAAGGGAATCAGGTAGGTTAGTGCAGTGGTCAGGTATGTCAGTGTAGGAATCAAGTTGGTCAGTACTACTGTACTAGTGAAAGGGACTCAGAGAGTACTAAAAGTCTGGCGGGGGTGCAAATTTCTTGCCTTGTCCCGGGAGCTGACAACCCACGCTACACTACTGACTGCATAAATTATTTGAGGAAAATGTGCGTATAAAATAGTTTACCATTTGCAAATAAATAAAAAAATGCCCCCGGATTTAATTAGAAAAATCTGGTCACCTTACTCTAAATTGACCCTAGTATGTATCTGAAATAGAGCCTTTAGATTGTAAGCTCCTTGAGAGCTAATTCAAGTATACGATATATAATGTGCTGCATACATTGTTGGTATAGAATAATAAATAAGACAAGCCACCAATCACAGTCCCAGTCTGAGCCTCCAGCTACAAGAGCAGATAAAGAAGAAGCCCCCCTACCTTGTCCTAGATTGCAGTCCTTCAGGCAGACGATGGATCGGCCATTGTTCACCTTCACTCGTCCTCTCAGGCTCTAGAACAAAGCAAGTGTCAGGCTTGTTATTGGAGCAGCAGACATGTTTTGGTGAATCAGTCCCTAGGAGCTGAGTGTAAACATCTGATCTAGTGCTGATGATGATGATGATGTGAGCTCCTCCTTCCCCAAACCTTGAGCCATGCACTCAGCAGCAGCAGCAGCAGGAGCAGCACAGAGGCTGGAGGATGGCACAGCATTCATTCAGCACTACACACGCTCATCTTCCATTAGTCACTGTGTCATAGCAACACAATACTCCACCATAACACACCAGTCACGGCTGCCTTGCCTGCCTCTGTGAATCATCAGCTGGCTGATCAGCATGTTCTCTCTTTCCTGCAAGGAAGTCATTGAAGAGAACATATAGAGAGAGGACTGGCACAGCAAAGCCCTGCCTCCACTGGCAGCCACTTCCCAGCCCTGACATGTCACCTTTCCAAATTTAGATCCTGTGCCCTGGAAAAACAAACACAGCGTGGAAAGTGATCGCTCTGAATGTGGGACATATAGGGCTCATTTACACCACAATCTCTGCGCTCACGCTGCGCATTTCTCGGAATACGTTTTTGTTATGTATTGCAATTTTTTGTTTAACTACGTTGCATGCATTTATACACGTTCATGCACGCCTGCAGTGCGTTTACGGTATATTCCAAGGAGGAAAAATGCACCATGCTGTATTTTTTTTTTTAAACGCACGTGATTGGATCATTAGAACACATTCATTTTTCTCGCATATTTGTTCCTGCTGCATATAAAAAACGCACCGACTGCATCTGGTGTAAATGAGCTCATAGCGACAACGGGTTATCATGGCACCTATCAGTATCATCGCTCTGCCAAAGACTGTGCAGCCTGCCTTTGCGGTCCATTCATGCCTAGCGATTTGAAATTGCGGGCATAATCACATGTGTAGCGCTACCCCCTCAGGAGCCGCTGAAAAGATTTGGGACGGCGTGTTACCTTTTGTGATGCGTCTAGGTATATGATGGTGATAAGGTGATGTGAGCAATTACGGAATGTCCAAACAGCAGGGTGTCGTTTTCTGTGCTTTTATTCTCTTGCCAAACATGGCAAACGATTAACTTGAAGTAGACAGAGAAAGATTGGTGAAAAGTGAATTGCAGATTCAGGCCTTAAAGAGGAGTTCCACCCAAATTTGGAACTTCCTCTTATCCCACTCCTTACCCCCTTACATGCCACATTTGGGGGGGGGAGTGGGGGCTTCAGTAGGAGTGGGACTTCCTGTCCCACTTCCTGCTTCCGCCGAGGGGCTGGTTAGGCGATAAAGCCTTAATCGCCTACACCAGCCCCTCCCTGTAGGCAATCACATGGGACACTGACAGGTCCCATGCGATCGCCTCTCCAATCAGAGCCGCGCCGCGCGCGCATGTGCAGTGCGGCTCGCGCATGCGCAGTGGGTGCCCGGCCGTGAAGCCGAAGGCTGTCACGGCTGGGTGCCCACAGTCAGGATGGAGACGCCGGCCGGGGAGGGGGGGAGAGGAGCGGAGCCCCGGTCGGCGCGTCGCTGGAACGCAGGAGCAGGTAAGTGAGTGTTTATTAAAAGCCAGCAGCTACACTTTTTGTAGCTGCTGACTTTTAATAAACACATTTTTGGGCTGGAACACCCCTTTAACCATGTAGAAGCAGTCCTGCTTCAACAACACCTTTGATTCATCGCCACTTCAGCCGGAGTGGGTATAGTGTACCTGGACAGTCTCTCTCACAGAACTGGCAGCCAGGGTATCACTCAAAACCTTGAGAAGGAAAACAAGTCTCTGCCACCGACTTGGCTCAAATAGAAATAGGAGTGGAAGCTCTGCCACAGGTCCTTGCTCTGGAACACAGTTTAACTGGTTGCCGACCAGCCGCCGCAGTTCTACGGCGGCAGGTCGGCTCCCCTGCGCGAGAGACCGTAGCTCTACATTGGCAATTTAAGCGGCCACTAGGGGCGCACACGCGCGCCCACACTTGCCTCCGAGTCCCGTGGCACTCGCGATCACTCGGCACAGAGCGAGGAATGGGAGCTATGTGTGTAAACACACACGGCTTCCGGTCCTGTCAGGGGAGAAATGCTGATCTTCCGTTAATACAATGTATGAACAGAAGATCAGTGATTTCCCCATGTCAGTCCACCCCCCCCATACAGTTAGAACACACCCAGGAACATACTTAACCCCTTCCCAGCCCCCTAGTGTTAACCCCTTCACTGCCAGTGGCATTTTTATAGTAATCCAATGCATTTTTATAGCACTGATCGCTATAAAAATGCCAATGGTCCCAAAAATGTGTCAAAAGTGTCCGCCATAATGTCGCAGTACTGAAAAAAATCACTGATCGCCGCCATTACTAGTAAAAAAAAAAAATATTAAGAAAAATGCCATAAAACTACCCCATATTTTGTTAACACTGTAACTTTTGCGCAAACCAATCAATAAACGCTTATTGCGATTTTTATTTACAACAAAATATGTAGAAGAATACGTATCGGCCTAAACTGAGGAAAAAAATGTTTTTTTTATATATATTTTTGGGGGATATTTATATTAGCAAAAAGTAAAAAATATTGAATTTTTTTCAAAACAGTCGCTATATTTTCGTTTATAGGGCAACAAATAAAAACCGCAGAGATGATCAAATACCACCAAAAGAAAGCTCTACTTGTGGGAAATAAAGGACGCCTTTATGTGTGTGTGTGTGTATATATATATATATATATATATGTGTGTGTGTGTGTATATATATATATATATATATATATATATGTGTGTGTGTGTGTGTATATATATATATATATATATATATATATATATATATATATATATGTGTGTGTGTGTGTGTGTATTTCAGCACCCTGTCTGTACACAATAGGAAGCCCTTTATCCTATCCAGCAGTTTTACATTTCCATATGTAAAAGAAGGATACCTACACCTGGATTTGCATGTATATCCTTGCACATCCCTGCAGCAGCTCTCCCGGCATTCTCCACTACTGCATATTACATTATAAAACGGGAAGTAACGATACACACAGCACACAATTAGCAGTAGGGACTCTGCTCTTGCTATGCACCATGCAGTGCTCAGATTGGCTGGTGTCCCTGCCACTCACGTATTTACTCCATTTACTCCACTAATAAATTAGAGAGTTGATGAGAGGCGTGGCTGAACGCAGTACTCTTCCTAAATATTTCTGTGATTGGTTTGTCTCAGTAAAAGGGGCGGGATTATTTAGCTGGACCAAAAAGAACGCCCTACCATTGATAGGAATGTTGTTGCTAAGGGCTGCGGCCTATGATATGTTGCTATGGAGAGAGGCTGGGCAGAGGATGCTTGTGGTTTCCTGACTGGGACCTGTAATGCAGGGTGGAGGACTTAGGAAATATTTGTGTTGGGAGTGAATGAAAAGTGGAGAATGGTGTGTGGGCGAGACTGAGAGACTAAGGGGTTGATTTACTAAAGGCAAATAGTTGAAAATAGTTGCTCCAGAGTTTAGTAAATAAGGGAGAGCTCGGCTGACTTCCATTATCCAATCATGTGCAAACAAAAAGGCAGTGTTTTTTGTTTTCCTTGCATGTGATTGGTTGTTATTTGCAAAGTTTTACCTCATTTACTAAACTCTGGAGCAGGGGTAGGCAACCTGGGGCCCTCCAGCTGTTGTGGAACTACAATTCCCATGAGGCATTGCGAAACTGGCAGTTACAATTAATCCCAGGGGCTACTAGTGACACCACAGAGATCACTGCTCCTGATCACAGGGAGCAGTAGATCACTGACCTGTCACTAGGACAGGGAAATGCATTGTTTACATAGACATCTCCCCGTTCTGCTACTCCGTGACATGATCGAGTCCATGGGTCTCGCAGGCAGGTGGGCGTGCTTGCACGGCGAGATTTTCAAAGCAACATACAGGTACGTTGTTTTGCCTAGCCGAGGCATTCTGCCGATGTATATAGTCGTTAGGCGGTCGGCAATTGTTTAAAGTGGTGTTCCACCCAAAACTGGAACTTCCGTTTTTCGGAACCCCCCCCCCCCCCCCCCCGGTGTCCCATTTGGCATCTTTCAGGGTTCAAATACCTGTCTAATACAGGTATTTGCTCCCACCTCCGGCGAAAGATCGCCGCAAAATCAGTGGCGATCTACGCCATGTCCGGCCCCTCCTCTGTTCCCCCCGCTGACTTCTGGGAGACACACAGGTCCCAGAAAACAGCAGTGACCACTCAAACCACGCATGCGCAGTAGAGAACCAGGCTGTGAAGTCACAAGGGAATTCATTTCCTGATTGCCTTAGTGAAGATGCCGGCGCCTCCAACCAGGAGCCGAGGGACAGATCTGCTTCAGGTGAGAGCGCACTGTACAGGTAAGTGTCCTTATTTTAAAAGTCAGCAGATACAGTATTTGTAGCTGCTGACTTAATAAAAAAAATTGCGCTATGTATATGGTATGCTGCTCATAATTCCTTATTATAGCATGAACCTACCTGGAAAACTTATGTTCTGCTTTAAAATAAATAGATATATTCAAAGCCTGATAGAATTCTTTTTGGTATAAGACATGAATTTTCAATGTGACCGGATTGGAGGTTTTATTATAATGGCTTCTTGGTGTACCTAGGGCTACCTTTATTGCGGGGCAAAAGGGGAAGCTGCCCAGGGCCTAGTCATTGTTGTCTCCTTGAGCCCCTTGTCATGGGGAGGCCTGGACAGCGGTGGCGGGAACAGGGAGTAGCGAAAAATAAGAGCAGCACGTGCAGCATACCCGACACAGAGATGGCGGAGCCAACCAGAGCCTGGATTTGTCCAACCTCCTCTCCACCTCAAGCGCTGACAGCGGGCCCCTAGGGCAGGCGGATTGGGGCCCATGGAGGACCCGCGGGAGGTGTAGGCAGCCAGAGACTGCTACCCACCTTCCTCTTCACCCCTAGCATTGACAGCGGGCCCCAAAAGCAGGCAAATTGGAGGACTGGCAGATGATGCAGGCAGCCAGGGACTGCTACCTGCCCTCCTCTCCACCCTCAACCTTGATTGCGGGCCCTAAGGGCAGGCGGATCCAGGACCCCGGAGGACCAGCGGGAGGCGCAGGCAGCAAGGGACTGCTACCTGCCGGGGACAGTCGCTGGAAGGAGCATGAAAGGTACTGGGCATCACACACACCTACCACAGACAGGGGGTGCACAGGAGAGACTGCAGACAGAGCTTGAGAGACCCCTAGCCCTGTCTGCAGTCTCTCCTGTGCACCCCCTGTCTGTGGTAGGTGTGTGTGATGCCCAGTACCTTTCATGCTCCTTCCAGCGACTGACCCCTCTATTTCACACCCCCCTTTGACCCCTCTTTCTCACCCCCTATCTGACCCCCCCTCTTTTTCACCACTCTCTGACCCCCCTCTTTCTCACCCCTCCTCTCTGACCCTTCTCTGTCTCTCCCCTCTCCTCTCTGACCCTTCTCTCTCGCTCTCATCCCTCCTCTCTTTCTCTCACCCCTTCTCTCTGACCCTTCTCTCTCACCAACTCTCTGACCCCTCTCTCTCACCCCTCCTCTCTGACCCTTCTCTGTCTCTCTCTCGCCGCTCCTCTCTGACTCTTCTCTGTCTCACCCCCTCTCTGACCCCTCTCTCTCACTCCTCCTCTCTGACCCTTCTCTCTCTCTCGCCCCTCCTCTCTGACCCTTCTCCCTCTCTCACCAACTCTCTGACCCCTCTCTCTCACCCCTTCTCTCTGACCCTTCTCTGTCTCTCTCTCGCCGCTCCTCTCTGACTCTTCTCTGTCTCACCCCCTCTCTGACCCCTCTCTCTCACCCCTCCTCACCCCTCCTCTCTGACCCTTCTCTCTCGCCCCTCCTCTCTGAACCTTCTCTCTCTCTCACCAACTCTCTGACCCCTCTCTCTCACTCCTCCTCTCTGACCCTTGTCTGTCTCTCACCCCTCCTCTCTGACCCTTCTCTCTCTCTCTCGCCCCTCCTCTCTGACCCTTCTCTGTCTCTCACCCCTCCTCTCTGACCCTTGTCTGTCTCTCACCCCTCCTCTCTGACCCGATGTATATAGTCGTTAGGCGGTCGGCAATTGTTTAAAGTGGTGTTCCACCCAAAACTGGAACTTCCGTTTTTCGGAACCCCCCCCCCCCCCCCCCCGGTGTCCCATTTGGCATCTTTCAGGGTTCAAATACCTGTCTAATACAGGTATTTGCTCCCACCTCCGGCGAAAGATCGCCGCAAAATCAGTGGCGATCTACGCCATGTCCGGCCCCTCCTCTGTTCCCCCCGCTGACTTCTGGGAGACACACAGGTCCCAGAAAACAGCAGTGACCACTCAAACCACGCATGCGCAGTAGAGAACCAGGCTGTGAAGTCACAAGGGAATTCATTTCCTGATTGCCTTAGTGAAGATGCCGGCGCCTCCAACCAGGAGCCGAGGGACAGATCTGCTTCAGGTGAGAGCGCACTGTACAGGTAAGTGTCCTTATTTTAAAAGTCAGCAGATACAGTATTTGTAGCTGCTGACTTAATAAAAAAATTTGCGCTATGTATATGGTATGCTGCTCATAATTCCTTATTATAGCATGAACCTACCTGGAAAACTTATGTTCTGCTTTAAAATAAATAGATATATTCAAAGCCCGATAGAATTCTTTTTGGTATAAGACATGAATTTTCAATGTGACCAGATTGGAGGTTTTATTATAATGGCTTCTTGGTGTACCTAGGGCTACCTTTATTGCGGGGCAAAAGGGGAAGCTGCCCAGGGCCCAGTCATTGTTGTCTCCTTGAGCCCCTTGTCATGGGGAGGCCTGGACAGCGGTGGCGGGAACAGGGAGTAGCGAAAAATAAGAGCAGCACGTGCAGCATACCCGACACAGAGATGGCGGAGCCAACCAGAGCCTGGATTTGTCCAACCTCCTCTCCACCTCAAGCGCTGACAGCGGGCCCCTAGGGCAGGCGGACTGGGGCCCATGGAGGACCCGCGGGAGGTGTAGGCAGCCAGAGACTGCTACCCACCTTCCTCTTCACCCCTAGCATTGACAGCGGGCCCCAAAAGCAGGCAAATTGGAGGACTGGCAGATGATGCAGGCAGCCAGGGACTGCTACCTGCCCTCCTCTCCACCCTCAACCTTGATTGCGGGCCCTAAGGGCAGGCGGATCCAGGACCCCGGAGGACCAGCGGGAGGCGCAGGCAGCAAGGGACTGCTACCTGCCGGGGACAGTCGCTGGAAGGAGCATGAAAGGTACTGGGCATCACACACACCTACCACAGACAGGGGGTGCACAGGAGAGACTGCAGACAGAGCTTGAGAGACCCCTAGCCCTGTCTGCAGTCTCTCCTGTGCACCCCCTGTCTGTGGTAGGTGTGTGTGATGCCCAGTACCTTTCATGCTCCTTCCATGACTGACCCCTCTCTTTCACACCCCTCTTTGACCCCTCTTTCTCACCCCCTATCTGACCCCCCCTCTGTCTCACCACTCTCTGACCCCCCTCTTTCTCACCCCTTCTCTCTGACCCTTCTCTGTCTCTCCCCTCTCCTCTCTGACCCTTCTCTCTCGCTCTCATCCCTCCTCTCTTTCTCTCACCCCTTCTCTCTGACCCTTCTCTCTCACCAACTCTCTCACCCCTCTCTCTCACCCCTCCTCTCTGACCCTTCTCTGTCTCTCTCTCGCCGCTCCTCTCTGACTCTTCTCTGTCTCACCCCCTCTCTGACCCCTCTCTCTCACTCCTCCTCTCTGACCCTTGTCTGTCTCTCACCCCTCGTCTCTGACCCTTCTCTGTCTCTCTCTCGCCGCTCCTCTCTGACTCTTCTCTGTCTCACCCCCTCTCTGACCCCTCTCTCTCACTCCTCCTCTCTGACCCTTGTCTGTCTCTCACCCCTCGTCTCTGACCCTTCTCTGTCTCTCCCCCCTCCTCTCTGACCCTTCTCTCTCGCTCTCATCCCTCCTCTCTGACCCTTCTCTCTTTCTCTCACCCCTTCTCTCTGACCCTTCTCCCTCTCTCACCAACTCTCTGACCCCTCTCTCTCACCCCTCCTCTCTGACCCTTCTCTGTCTCTCTCTCGCCGCTCCTCTCTGACTCTTCTCTGTCTCACCCCCTCTCTGACCCCTCTCTCTCACTCCTCCTCTCTGACCCTTCTCTCTCTCTCGCCCCTCCTCTCTGACCCTTCTCTGTCTCTCCCCCCTCCTCTCTGACCCTTCTCTCTCGCTCTCATCCCTCCTCTCTGACCCTTCTCTCTTTCTCTCACCCCTTCTCTCTGACCCCTCTCTCTCACCCCTCCTCTCTGACCCTTCTCTGTCTCTCTCTCGCCGCTCCTCTCTGACTCTTCTCTGTCTCACCCCCTCTCTGACCCCTCTCTCTCACTCCTCCTCTCTGACCCTTGTCTGTCTCTCACCCCTCCTCTCTGACCCTTCTCCCTCTCTCACCAACTCTCTGACCCCTCTCTCTCACCCCTTCTCTCTGACCCTTCTCTGTTTCTCTCTCGCCGCTCCTCTCTGACTCTTCTCTGTCTCACCCCCTCTCTGACCCCTCTCTCTCACCCCTCCTCTCTGACCCCTCTCTCTCGCCCCTCCTCTCTGAACCTTCTCTCTCTCTCACCAACTCTCTGACCCCTCTCTCTCACTCCTCCTCTCTGACCCTTTTCTGTCTCTCACCCCTCCTCTCTGACCCTTCTCTCTCTCTCGCCCCTCCTCTCTGAACCTTCTCTCTCTCTCACCAACTCTCTGACCCCTCTCTCTCACCCCTCCTCTCTGACCCTTCTCTGTCTCTCACCCCTCCTCTCTGACCCTTGTCTGTCTCTCACCCCTCCTCTCTGACCCGATGTATATAGTCGTTAGGCGGTCGGCAATTGTTTAAAGTGGTGTTCCACCCAAAACTGGAACTTCCGTTTTTCGGGGTGTCCCATTTGCATCTTTCAGGGTTCATACCTGTCTAATACAGGTATTTGCTCCCACCTCCGGCGAAAGATCGCCGCAAAATCAATGGCGATCTACGCCATGTCCGGCCCCTCCTCTGTTCCCCCCGCTGACTTCTGGGAGACACACAGGTCCCAGAAAACAGCAGTGACCACTCAAACCACGCATGCGCAGTAGAGAACCAGGCTGTGAAGTCACAAGGGAATTCATTTCCTGATTGCCTTAGTGAAGATGCCGGCGCCTCCAACCAGGAGCCGAGGGACAGATCTGCTTCAGGTGAGAGCGCACTGTACAGGTAAGTGTCCTTATTTTAAAAGTCAGCAGATACAGTATTTGTAGCTGCTGACTTAATAAACAAAATTGCGCTATGTATATGGTATGCTGCTCATAATTCCTTATTATAGCATGAACCTACCTGGAAAACTTATGTTCTGCTTTAAAATAAATAGATATATTCAAAGCCTGATAGACCCCTCTATTTCACCCCCTCTCACACCCCTCTTCTCTGACCCCACTCTCTCTCTCACCCCCCCCCCCCCCCCCTCTCTCTCGCATTCCCCTCTTCTCTCTCTCTGTCACCCAGTTTAGCTACTATTTATTGTATGTTTTAAAGCAGGTGGAGAGTGAAATTGCATGCAGGGGTAGCAGAGGAAATAATGTTTGCCCAAGGTCCAGTCAATATTAAATATGGCCCTGGGTGTACTAGTGATAATTAATGCTCGCTTCCAATAGCTTCTCTGTCCATTGGATGAATAGACTATAATGTCCTGATTTACAGTGCACAGAGTTTAAAATAATAGTTGATGGTTTTGTTATCACCTTGATACTTGGCAGAATCTCAGGGATATGGCTGTGCATCCTTGGAATGATATTATACATTCCATACGCTTATGGTGATCACACACACAGCAGATTTCTCCCTTTAACCCCGTAAAGAGCAAGAAAACAGCAGAGTCACTCTGCGCATGGAGCAGTAATGGAAGCAGCCTGTATAAAATCTTTTCCTCCCATCTTAGATTACAAGACAGAGAAATATGTGCTGACAAAGAACAGGAAGGTTGGAGCGTTTCATCGCCTGCTTCACCTGGCCATTTTATGTTATATTATTGGGTGAGTTAGATTTAATTTTCTAACACAATCAGGGGGTGTGAGAGAATTCCATTGAAGGCAATGGGCTACAATGATGAAGAAGATAAAATAGTTACAGTAACTGATTTGGCTAGATAAAATGTGATAAATAGTCAGAAAGCCAAGGTGACAATGTGTCATTTTAAACACTTTATGAAAAATGCTAGTATAGAGGATGCTGTAAAATAAATCAAATTGCTGGGCTGGGCAGTGAAAGCCATGATTTTAGGTCACCTTTCTGTCCCCATACTGGTTAACATGGCAAAAGTGCGCCAGGATGGGTTTTTCTAATGTGCTGCACATTGCACTTTTGTGCAAGCACTCTTGTGTTAACCACTTGCTTACTGGACACTTAAACCCTCCTCCTGCCCAGACCAATTTTCAGCTTACAGAGCGCTCACTCTTTGAATGACAAGTGCGTGGTCATACAGGGCCATACCCAAAGGAAATGTTATCATTTGTTTCCCACAAATAGAGCTTTCTTTTAGTGGTATTTGATCACCTCTGTTTTAATTCTTTGTTAAAAAAGACAGATTTTAACCACTTAAGACCCGGACCAATACGCTGGTAAATGACCCAAGGTGTTTTTGCGATTCGGCACTGCGTCGCTTTAACAGACAATTGCGCGGTCGTGCGACGTGGCTCCCAAACTAAATTTGCGTCCTTTTCTTCCCACAAATAGAGCTTTCTTTTGGTGGTATTTGATCACCTCTGCGATTTTTATTTTTTGCGCTTTATACAAAAATAGAGCGACATTTTTGAAAAAAACAAAACACTATTTTTTACTTTTTGTTAAAAAAAAATCAAATAAACTAAATTTTAGTCAAACATTTAGGCCAAAATTTATTTAGCCACATGTCTTTAGTAAAAAAAAAAAATCGTAATAAAAAAAAATAGCTACCTAGCGGGAACAGCGACACTAATACAGCGATCAGAAAAATGATCGCTTAGTGACGCTGGCAATAGGGAGTGAAAGGGTTAACTAGGGCGGTGATCAGGGGGTTAAAACTTTATTAGGGGGGGGTGGGGGGGGCTATCCTGAACCTAACACTAACTGACTTTTACACTGCCTGTCACACTGACACTAAATGCAGTGATTAGATCACTGCATTCAGTGACACTGTGACAGGGGGGTGGGGGGGCAGATCACAAGGGGTTAAGTATGCTTATGTGTGTGTATGTCAGTGTAGTGTTAGTCAGGGCTGTCTTTTCCATTGGGCACACTGGGCAGTTGCCCGGGGGCCCCACTTGCCTGGGGGGCCCCCATCGGCTGCCCAGGCCCCATAAAAAATGGTGGAGAATGGCGGGTCAGAACTGTGAACTTTATCGGTCACAGTCTCTGAGGAAGAGCGGAGAGGAGTTAAGAGTGAGAGCGCCGCTGGGATGGGGGTCACAGGAGAAGTCAGACATGAAGAGACTATAGGATAAAACCAGAGCAGCCAAGCTGGAGCCATCTGACTGAGCCTTGCATGGTGCACCTGAGAGGAGGTCAGTGATGGCACCACCAGGCCAGTCTAAGGGCGGGTGGTTGCTAAAGAAAGGGGGGAGTAATAAAAATATTAGGCCCCCCCCTTACCTTAGGTATTTACTCTACGGAAGGTGGTTCCCCTTTACATCAGAGTCTGCAGGATTCCCCCTTACAGTGCTAGGGGGAACTCAGTCTGAGGACCGTGATGTAAGTGGGAACTCTGATGTAAAGAGAAAGCAGTGGCATTCTGATATAAGGTGGTCTCTGGTCACCAGAGCCCCCCTCCACATCAGAGTTCCCCCTTACATCATGATCTGCAGTGTTCCCCTTTACTAAGAGTTCCCTTTCACTGTAAGGGTGAATCCTGCAGACTCTGATGCAAGAGGAAACACTGATCAGGCTGGGTTACAGTAACCTAACCTTCATGCCAATGAAGAAATTTGTTAAACTGTAATTTTAGGTACTTTTTTGCAGTGCCAATAAAAAATTGTGGTTCTGCTAGTAAATTTCATGTTTTTGGCACTAATTCTTGTGCGTGGTTGTGTAGACAGGGCCCCAGTGCACTGATTGCCCGGGGGCCTATAATGCTCTTAAGATGGCACTGGTGTTAGTGCACACTTACTGTGAGGTGTTCCTCTCATCGCAGCGGTTGGAAATACCGCTGCGATAGGTTACATCACTTCCCCCTTCCTGGTAAACACAGGAGGAGGAAGTGACAGGGCGGGAGAGCGCAGGGATGGCTGGGAGCACGCGGGGGGGCGGGCAAACACGGACATCCGCCCGCTCGTCCCGGATCGCTCCCGGAGACACGGGGACCGCCGCACGCCGCGGAGGGGGTCCCGATCGGACCCCCGACCCGCTACTGGGCGAGGACGTAAATTTACGCCCTTGTGCCCAGCCGTGCCATTCTGTGGCCGTAAATGTGCGTGCGGAGGTCCTTAAGTGGTTAACCACTTGACCACTGGGCACTTAAACACCCTTAATAACCAGACCAATTTTCAGCTTTCGGTGCTCTCACAGTTTGAATGACAATAACTCAGTCATACAACACTGTAACCAAATGACATTTTTGTCCTTTTTTTCCCACAAATAAAGCTTTCTTTTGGTGGTATTTGATCACCTCTGCGGTTTTTATTTTTTTTGCTATAAATGAAAAAAGAACAAAATTTTGCAAAAAATAATAATTTTTCTTCATTTCTATTATACAATTTTGCAAAAAAGTAATTTTTCTTCATAAATTTGGCCTAAAATGTATACTGCTACATATCTTTGGTAAAAAAAAAAAAAAAATGTTGGATATTATTTAGTCTGGGTGAAAGTTATGGGGTCTACAAGCTATGGTACCAATTACTGAAAATTGATCAATTTCATCACACCTGATGTACTGACAGCTTCTCATTTCTTGAGACCCTAACATGCCAGAAAAGTACAAATACCCCCAAATGACCCCTTTTTGGAAAGAAGACATTCCAAGGTATTTAGAAAGAGGCCTGGTGAGTTTTTTAAAGTTGTCATTTTTTCCCACAATTCTTTGCAAAATCAAGATTTATTTTTTTCATCAAATTTTCATATTATTAGGTTATTTTTCACACACAGCATATGCATACCACAAATTACACCCCAAAACACATTCTGCTATTCCTCCCGAGTATGGCGATACCACATGTGTGAGACTTTTACACAGCGTGGCCACATACAGAGGCCCAACATGCAGGGAGCACCCAGGCCAATTCTGACATTTCTCTCCTACATGTAAAAATCATCATTTATTTGCTAGAAAATTACATAAAACCCCAAAACATTATATAAAGATACCTCACATGTGTGGTTTGAACACCTTTTTCATATGTGGGCGGGACTTGCGTATGCGTTCGCTTCTGCATGCGAGCTCACGGGGACAGGGGCGCTGTATGCCCAGAGTATTGCGGAGTATGCCCAGAGTATTGCGGAGTATGCCCAGAGTATTGCAGAGTATTGCAGAGTATTGCAGAGTATGCCCAGAGTATTGCAGAGTATGCCCAGAGTATTGCAGAGTATGCCCAGAGTATTGCCGAGTATGCCCAGAGTATTGCCGAGTATGCCCAGAGTATTGCCAGAGAATTGCCCAGAGTATTGCCCAGCTGAGTATTGCCCAGTATTGCAGAGTATTGCAGCAGGGATGGCTGAGCAGGGAGGGATGGATGGATGGATCTTGACTACATTTGTCACAGATCCAGCCCGCAGCACTGGTGTTGCATCCGCTCCCTCCCCTCTCCTCTCACACTGTACGTCGGTACGGAGAGGAGGGAGGAACGGCGTCAGCACATGACGCCGCTTTGTTTACAAGGATCGTCCGTCATTGGCGGAGCGATCACGGGTAAACCGCCGCTATCAGAGCGACATCGGCGCGCACCTGTATATGGCCCAGGTGCCTGATTCTCTCTACGGCATCGGAAACCCAGCCACTCACTGGGGTCCCTCCAGACTCGCCTCCGACTGAGACTCTGCAGGTCCCGGACACTTGGCCAGGCAGGGCTCATGGGCGCGCACACCCTAAAGGTGGGTGCCGCACTCCGACTCCGGGACCCCCCGCAGGCGACGCAAAAAGAACACCGACACATGACCTGGCTCCCAGATATATCCCCTCCCAGCATGCCCAGCAAGAGAAAATCCTCTTCCATTGGCTGCTGAGGAAGAATCCATCTGCCAGAAATCCCTTTGGCTCCCACTGCCGGCCAGCGACGAATTCACATACCAGAATGCAGTCCGAGCCAGTGAATCTTTCTGGAACGATACAGGTCACAAACCTAACAAATCGTGACCGGGAGCAAAGTAACTCCCCCAGTCCAACTAACTTCTTTTCCTCTTAGCGCAATACCCGTGCTAGAGGCAAGGGGACGCTAAACACACCCCTCTCTGTCCCCAGTGTCTATAGCATTCGGATACGAATGCTGGCCCGACATCAACTTTAAAGAGACAGAAAGGTAAGGAAAATATAACACATATGGTAATACACATTATCACAAATGGTACATATTACACGACCCCAACTACCTAGCTACCCAGTCTCCGCAGCGTTGGTGATCGATAGGTCCAAAAATCCTGCAAACACAATTTGAGAAAGAGAAAAAAAAACATATAGGGCCAGATTCTCAAAAAATGGCGTATCTGGCGGCGTAGCATATCGTTCGCATTTAACTAGTCTACGCAAATTACTGGAGCAAGTGGCGTATTCTTAAAGCACTTGCTCCGTATTTACGGCGGCGTAACGTATATTGGCGTCGTAAGGCCGCGTACTTCAAATGGAAGGAGGGGGCTGCTGTATTTAAATTAAGCTGCTCTCCCCGCGTCACAAGTGCGCATGCCCCGGTCGGGAAAAAAACCCAGTGCGCATGCTCTAGCTCACGTGGAAAGCGTTTTGAAACCGACGTCAAAACGACGTGATCGTCAATTACGCAATTCCCTATTCGCGAACGACTTATAAAACGACGGAAAAAGACGACGCTGCCCGACGCCATGCTACATGGCAAAACGGCACTTCGGAAACAACCCCTCATACAGCAGGGGTCCATTCGCAACCTACGTAAACTCGTCGCCGCGTCGCAAAAACGTTCGGGAATCGGCGTATTAGGCTCATTTGCATAGGCAAATGAGAAAACAACGTAAAGGCCACCTAGCGGCCGGCGTTGTCATTAATCTAAGATCTGACGGTGTAATTGTTTACACCTGTCAGTCTTTAGTGTATCATGCGTAAGTGATTCTAAGAATCACTCGCATAGATACCCATTGAAAAAAACTGTGATACGACGGTGTATCTGAGATACACCGTCGTATCTCTTTTGAGAATCTGGCCCATTATGTACAAAAAACGTGCAGGTGAAACACACAATGATGCAGGTGAAACACACAGGACCTTACCTTAAACCTCCGGGGTGCAAGGCTGCTGAGAGGGACAAGGTTATGAACTTGATCCACCTACCAAGATGGTCCCTTCTCCTAGTACTAGGTTGAGGAGCTCTCCCAAAGAGAGACCTTCTAGCTCAGGGAAGGAAGGATCCTAATGGCCACCCATCCTCCCCCTGGGCTTCAGGGCAAGCCCGAGGATTCACACCCTCCATCCAGTGAAATAAAACACACACAAAAGTGAAAAAGTGACAAATGTGCGTGTAGCGATACCCCCTCAAGGGCCGCTGGTTGATTTGGGATTGGCGTATTAAGTTACCTCTAAGTGTTGTCCAGGGGTGAAATTGGTAAGCAGAGCAGTAAGTGAATGTCCAAGCAGTAGTTGAGGTTTTCCAAATGCTTTATTTCTTGGGTCCAACACGACCAACATCAACAAGAGGTAGACAGGACAGGTTGATGAAATGAAGAAAACCTCGCAGTATCAGGCTTGGATGAACAGGAGAGCAAGCCTGCTTTCAGTAACTGTATATTGCGTCGCCACTCTAGCCAGAGTGGGTGAAGTGCTCCCCGGACAGACTTCTGCCACAAGTGTGGCAGCCGGAGCGCCACTTTAAGTTTGCTGGAAGGAACAGGTCCTCGCCATGGACCTGGCTCTGATTTGGCTTGAGATGCCAGATGAGGCCTCTACCACAGGCTCTATGCTGACAATGTGAACAGCAGAGCGAATCCCTCCGGTCAATTACGTTATGGTGACTGATTGACAGTGGAAATGTACCTGTCAGTGTGTTGGTCACTAGATCCCCGATGGTTCGTTCAAGTCTCTCAGATAACCTGCCTCTGGGTTCTCCTTGAGCCGAATCCCCACCGCACAGCCAGCATCTTAGGATCTCTTTTATAGGAGTGAGGGGACCCAGCAAGTCACTGGGGCCCCTCGGCAGCATCCGCAAGGAACTCCGCTGGGGTCTGTTGGATGCGCACACCCTAAAGGTGGGTGCCGCACCTGGAACCAGGAACCCACGAAGAACCCCGAAAAATGGCGCCTGCCACAGATATACCCCTCCCAGCATGCCCCATGAGGGGAAACTCCTCCAGTTGGCTCCTGGGGAAGAGTGGCTCTGCTAGAACCCCTCTGACGCCATCTGTCGTCCGGGGGTGGGATCGACACCCCCGGAGTGCAGACTGACCCACAGGACAGCTCTAGAATGACAGCAGCCCAAATTTAACAAAACTAAGAGTGGAAGGAACATAACTCTCCCAGTCCCCCACTAACTTTAGCGTAGTGCCCATACTGAAAGTAAGGGGGCGCTACATGAGAATAAAATAAAGGGTGGCTGTGCACTGGCTAGGCAATTAGAAGAAATGGGCGCACACCACTGTAGATCATAATCCTTTTTATTTGGACATCCCGAACCAGGAAGACCAGGAAGCCTAATGATCCAGTAGGTGCTAGCCTCGGCACACGATGAAATTAGAAGAAATGGGCGCACCACTGTGCATCAAAATCCTTTTTATTTGGACATCCTGAAAACGACAGGAATCAGAATGCTGGATAGACGTGTTTCGCACACTTCACGTGTGCTTAGTCATTATAACTAAGTATGTGTGAAGTGTGTGAAACACGTTCACCCAGCATTCTGATTCCTGTAGTTTTTGATCTACAGTGGTGTGCGGCCATTTCTTCTAATTTCATTGTGTGAGGCGAGCACCTACTGGATCATTAGGCTTCCTGGTCTCATCTGCAGCGGCAGGTGTTTCTCTTTCTATTGCACTGGCTAGGCCCTGAGGCAGCCATTCTCAACCAGGGTTCCGTGGAACCCTAGGGTTCCTCCAGAGGTGGCTAGGGATTTCTTGAGCCGTGGTTGATTTACCTCCTGTTTGATGGTGCCTACATAGTTTAGGAGCCAATTCCACTTGGAGGAGCCAGTGGTATTACACCAATGATCTTCATAGTTCTCTGTAAGGGGGGCATTCTTACCACTACTGTAAAAAAAGGGCATTCTTCTCACCGACCACCAAAGTAAGGGGCATTGTTCACACTGACCCCCAATGAATGGGTTTTATCAGGGGTTCCCCGAGACCTGAAAATCATTTTTAGGGTTACCCAGCGGTAAAAAGGTTGAGAAAGGCTGCCCTGAGGCCTGGTATCAAAAATTGCCCTGAATCTACCTAAAAGGCCTAACCCATAGAGGTGTAGTGCAGAAAAAGTATTTAGTGCTGTGACCATGTGCCTGTTAACACAGTGGGGTCCCACACCCAAGTGTTACTAAGTGGGTAAACCACTCCCAGGGGGCACAGACACAGCGGACTCTCTGCCTTCCCAGCCCATGGCCAGACAAGGTAGATCCATTCAAACCAGGAGGAACTGGGTCCAACTAGTTCTCCCAGGGAAATTACTCCTGTGCCCCAACTGCCTGTGAACACCCCAGTTTCTGTTCCGGCCGGTACTAGACTTCAGAGCCCCCAACGTACATACTATACAGCCAGAGGTGTATTTAGGTTTTGTGCTGCCCTAGGCCTGACTAAACTCGTGCACCCCCTAATTTAAATATGACCCACCCCTTCCTGTCACGGCCACACCCTGTGTTGTTTAAGACCCGCCCTGAAATTTTCGAGTGAGCACACTAGTTCTGAGGGCCTGGGGGGGGGGGGCAATGGATTCCCTTAATTTACCTAGATTTCCTCTTACTTCCTGGTTGCCCATGGAGCAGGAAGTGAAGGGAAATCTTCGCAATGGGAAAGGGATGGTAAAAGTGTTGCCTATAGTTCTACTTTAGGTAGATGGTGCAGCAGAAACATATAGCACAGTGAGGAAGGTTTGTGGTCCCGGATGACAAAACAGTCAAAATTGTACAGTTGCGGAATGCCGGCCGCCCGCATACTAGAAGCAGCGCGGCTGCTTTATGGGGGCACTAGACTAATTTTCCTAACAGTGTAGCGCAAGCCGGCGGGGACTCTTTTCATGCTGCCTCCCTGCAAAGTGCTGCCCTAGGCCTGGGCCTTGTTGGCCTAGGTCAGGATACAGCCCTGTATACAGCTACCCATTCCTGCCCTAAGGCCAGAATGACAGTGTAGTGCCCCTACTGGACACTGATAAGAACAGATATTACACTTGATCTTAGCCAAAAAACTTTTGTCACTTCACCAACAGTAGAAGTTTCTATCACCTGCAATTTTTCATTGGGCTTCATTTATACCACCAAATTTTCCATGCATTAATTTCATGCATTCATTTCTGTGGGTTGTCCTATGCATGAGAAATGCCCAAAGTCACTTGTCTGTAAAAGAGCAGTGCGTTTTTGTGCGTTGCAGGAAATCCTAACAATTTGCATGTGTTCCTGCAATGCAACAAGTGTGAACAAAGCCTTAGTAAATATGTACAATGATAATTATTTAATACAATAAATAGATCCTGCATTTATTGAACAGGTGGGTGTTTATTGTAAAGAAGGGATATCAAGAAAGTGATTCTGATCCTCATTCTTCTGTAATAACAAAACTCAAAGGATCTTCAGTTACTAAAGATCTGCAAGAATATCAGCACAGGCTGTGGGACGTGGGAGACTTTGTGAAGCCTTCTCAGGTAAGACTTTTTATTCTAACATTCAATCAGTTTACAATACTGACATTGTTAGTTTGGATTCACATATAACAGTGTTTTTTTGTTACTTTACTAAAACATGTACCCTTTTATGAAAGCCAATATTCAATTACATAACCCCAAGTGCCCTTTGGATTGAGTACATTTAGACCCCTTTCACACTGGGGCGCTTTTCAGCAATTTAGCGTTAAAAAAAGCGCCTGTAAAGTGCCTGAAAGAAGCCTCATCTGCAATCCCAATGTGAAACCCGAGGAAGCCCTATCACTCTGTCCGCGCTGATAAAGCACCTGCTAAAACTAGCAGCGATTTACTAGCATTTTTCTAGTGGGGCGCTTTTAACCCCCGATAGTGGTCGAATAAAGGGTTAAAAGCACCCACAAAGCACCGCTGTCAAGGCGTTTTGCAGGCGCTTACTATTGATTTCAATGGGAAGGGGTGCTTTAGGAGCAATCACGGCTGATCACGATGTAAACAGCAAAAGCTGTTGATCGGCTTTTCCTCACTCGCGTCTGACAGACACGAGTAGAGGAGAGCCGATTGTGCTCTCCTAACACGGGGGGATCTGTGCTGATTGTTTATCAGCGCAGCCCCCCCTTGGATGCTCGCCCAGGACCACCAGGGATACTACCAGACCACCAGGGATGGCCAACAGATCCACCGGGGATTCTCACAAAAGGTATGCCACCCTGGACCACCAGGGAGATGGCAAATCAGTGCTTAGGCAGATGGCAGTCAGTGCCCATCAGCAATGCCTGCCAGTGCCATCAGTGATGCTTATAAGTGCCATCTATCAGTGCCACGTATCAGTGCTGCCTATCAGTGCCCACCAGTGCCACCCATGAGTGCCCATCAGTGCCGCCTATCAATTCCCATCAGTGCTGCATATCAGTGCCACCTCATTGATGCCACCTTCTCAGTGCCCATCAGTGCCACCTTGTCAGTGCCCATCAGTTAAGGAGAAAACTTACTTATTTACAAAATATTATAACAGAAACAAAAGAAAAACTTTATTTTTTTTCAACATTTTCAGTCTTTTTTTATTTGTTTAGCAAAAAAGAAAAACCCGCAGAGGTGATCAAATACCACCAAAAGAAAGCTCTATTTGTGGGAACAAAATTATAAAAATTTTGTTTGTGTACAGTGTAGCATGACCGCGCAATTGTCATTTAAACAGCGAAAGCACTGAAAGCTGCCTGGTATGAATATATATATTGAATAATATATTTTTTCCTAGTTTCTCTCAGTAAATTTTGTAAATAAGTATTTTTTCTCCTACACTTATGTGCACTGATGAGGCTGCACTGATGGGCACTAATGAGAAGGCACTAATATGTCAAACTGATGGGCACTGAGAGGTGGCACTGATATACAGCACTGGTGGGCACTGATGGGTGGCACTGTCGGGTGGCACTGGTGGGCACTGATAGGCAGCACTGATGGGCAGCTCTGATGAACACTTATGGGAGGCACTGATGGGCATTGATGGATGACACTGATGAGCAGGCACTGATGGGCACTGAAAGGCTGCACTGACTGGCATCATTGATGGGCACTGATTGTTGTCACTGATGGACACTGATTGGTGTCACTGATTGGTGGCAATGATGGGCACTGCTGGGGCTTTCCTGTAATCAAGACACTGATGATCAGTGCCCTGATTACCTGCCCTGGTCAGAGAGCCGATTAACAGCACTTCCGCATTTACACAGCCGATCACATGGTTAAAGAGCCATGTCATCGGCTCCATGTCCTGTTCCTAGGAACACGGCCCGGCCACAATCACCATGCTGCACGTGCCTACGATCGCTGCACCCCCATGATCGCTTTACGTCCAAATGGCCGTGCTGGTGTGCCGTTATGACATCCACCCAGAGAGCTGCACCGCTACTCCGTCATTTGACGGTGGGCGGGCCGCGGGCGGCAAGTGGTTAAAATGAAATTGTGTTGCTTTTCAGCCTATAATGAACACAGACGCAGTTTTTTTTCTTATCCAGCTGTGTTTACTCAACTTATAACATCCAAGTGAAAAGATATAACACCAACATGTCATATAAAAAAAAAAACACTCAAACACAGAATCACTGAGTTGGAAAAAGGATCACCCCCTTGTGTTAGTATTTTGTTGAACCACCTTTTTCTTTAATTACAGCCTTTAGTCTTTTGGGATATGTCTCTACTAACTTTGTACATCTAGTCATTCCACAGATTTTCAATGTTTTTCTTTTTTTTTTTTGCTGTGTACTTTGAATCATTGTCATGTGCCATTGACAACTTTCTGGCAGAGGGCAGCAGATTTTCCAAAAAAAAAATTATATATTTTTTTTACCCCATCCTTTTTTCCTTCTATCCTGACAAGTGCTCCAGTCCCTGCTACAGAGAAACTCCCATAACAGGAAATTACCACCCCCTTGCTTTAAAGAGGTTGTAAAGCTACTTTGTAAAGTACATGCAATCCCCTCTGAACATGCAATTCCCTCTTATGCTCTAGTGTATGTTCTTTGTAAAAAAATATGCCCATTTCTACCTTTATTTCATAGCGCCGCTCACGTGACTGCTCGCTGCTCCCTCTCCTGATCTGGCAGCTACAGTGGGAGGGGCCGAGAATCCCCTGCTGATATCTATTGGGAGGAAAGTAGGAGAGCAGCGAGGAAGTCAGTTGAGCGCAGAGTGGCGCTCTGAAATAAGGTAGGAATGGGCATATTTTTTACAAAGATCATACACTGGAGCATAGGACATTTTCTAACAGATGGGACTGCGTGTACATTACACATATATACCAGCAGCAGGAAGGGGCAGGCACTGTCGCTAGAGCTTAGAGGCTGGGGGGAGTAGTGAAGGAGGACAGAGGAGAGCTGAGGATGATGGAGGCACGTAGAGGGGAGCACCAGGCAGGATCAGCCAGGTATTTCAGGTGACCAAATTACGCAGCACATCAATTTTTGTGATAATGGAAACATTATGAACTAGGTCATACATTTATTTAAAATCTCCACCCAAAATTCTTCATGGTTTTGATGGTTTCTTGGGAGCAGGGTTTTGGTGGAGAGGGATCAGGTCACACAAGCTTTTCTAAGGCCTCTTTTACACAGGCTTTCTGATCAACCCTATGGAAGCGGCTGTGACATGTCCGCTGACATCTGCTGATATCCAATCCTGTCCGTGCTAAATCTAGATGGATGGAAACCCTATTTTCCATCCGTCTGGAGAAACGGATTGGATGAAAACGGACAGGCGGTCTGTTTTTATCCGATCTCCATAGGGGACAGCAGGGCTTTGACAGGTCCATCTCTTGAACAGGGAGCGGAGACGGAACTGTTATCTGCCCGCTCAGCAGGATTGATCCCTACTGAGCAAAGCAGAGTCCATACACGGACAAACCTGTGTTAAAGGTTGGATTGTACCTCAAAAAGTTGGGATTTTAAAGGCAATCATTGCCTTTAAAATACCAACTTTTTGAGGTACAATCCAATTTTGATTCATGAGGGATGATGGCAATACACATGTCAGTCCATGGGAATCTACATATTTTCTAAACCTGTGTTAAAGGACCCTTAAAATAATTTCTGTGCCAAGCTTTGGAAAAAACATTAACTTTCTTCCAAAATCAACTTTTTCTACAAAGAACTTCTGCATCAAACATAAAGCAGTTCCAGTAGCACAGTAGAAATGCAGCGCGTACATGTAATAGGTCGCCAGAGGCTTTCTTCCTTGTAGCTGATTAATGTGACGTGCTAAGAGGTATGCTCTACTGTCCAACCTGTGTGCTGAATAACACAGCAAAGTACATTTTTTCTCCAACATGGGGCACAGGCTGGAGGTCTCAGGGCTATCCCTAAACTAAGGTTTCCACCTCATTCCTTTAAATCTAACCACATATTACGGTAGTTACACAGGTTCTGTGGCTGATTAAGGTGGTAATTAAACTCACTTGGTCCTTATCTGCATTAACTTAGCCTCAGAACCTGTGTAATTCATATGTGTTCAGGTTTAAAAAGATGAGGTGGCAACCCTACCCTAAACTGTGCACTCTCCACAGGAACCTGTCCTTAGAGTCGGTTCACACTGGGGCAACACGACTTCCAGCGCGACTTTCAGAGGCGACTCCGACACGACTTAAGCATGAACCACAGGGCGATCTGGGGAGATTTACAACACGACTTGAAGTCATCTCCAGGACAGGAGACATTCCAGTGGCCAATAAAACAACAATCAGCTCTGGGAGAGGGAGGGGGAGGGAGAGGTTTGCCTGAGAAATGTATGTTATCTTATCTGGAAAGTAGCTTCAGTTAAGACAGTGATCAGACTTGGAAGCGACTTCCATTGAAATCAATGGGTACAGGTCGCCTCGAAGTCGGATTGAAGTCGTACAGGAACCTTTTCTGAAGTCGGAGCGACTTGAGTAGTGTGTATTAACACCCCTCCCATTCACTTACATTGTTTTTCTTTACAGCGCGACCCGACTCTTAGGCCTCGTACACACGAGTAAATAGATTTGTTCAAAACGGTCTGTCCGACCGATTTGAACAAATCTGTCTGCTGACATTTTGGTTTGCTCGCGTGTACACACGAGCAAACCAAAATCCCCACCAGCAGACAGCGCGCTGCCGTGTCGGTGACATGGCGGTGACGTTGACGCCACCACGTCACCGCACCAGGAAGTAAAACACTTCCGCGCATGCGTCGAAACCATTCGGCGCGTGTGCGAGAAGACATGTCTGCTGGTTAGCGTACTAACCAGCAGACATGTCGGGCGGACGGGTTCCCAGCCGACAGATTTCAAAGCATGCTTTGAAATCTGTCGGGTGGCCAAATCCGTCTGTTTGCCCGTACACATGATCGAATCTGTCTGCTGAAACGGTCTAGCAGACCGTTTCCAGCAGACAGATTTGATCGTGTGTACGAGGCCTAAGGGTAAACCTGGCTCTTCCTTTAAAAAAGCAGGTCTCTGTCTATGCCTACTTTGCTCACACTGTAGGGCTCACCACACAACCACGGGGATCCATGTATCCTTCTGAAGCACAAAGTGGCCGTCCACATCCTGGGAGAACTTTTGGTATACTAAAACGCATGCTCCCCCTAGATGACTGCTGGAGCCTTGTGCAGAGGACAAGTCAGTCCTCTGCAAGGTTCCTTGAGGGCTAAAAGTATGTAACAGTGATCTTCAGCACAATGGTCCACTATATGGTCTTGGGCGGCCAGGAGCTCTATAAGGAGAACACGTACAAGGTGCTCTTTTACTGGTACCTAGCACCATCTCATCTACATGCTATATACCCATCGGCCTCGGACCACTGCTGAAGATGTCTCCAGGTTCGGGGCATGTTATATCATATCTATTTGAATTGCCCAGTCCTTCAACCTTATTGGCAATCTTCTCCGTCGGCTGTTTGAGATGGATATCCCTCTCTCACCCAAATTTTTCTTATTGGGCTCCCCCCCCCCAAATTACCCAGTTTGGCAAAAAATTGGCCACACATATATTAACGGTGGCTAGATGTCTAGTGGCTCTTCAATGGAAACAACATAATCCCCCAACACTTTCTGACCTTTATACCAGGATTAAGGATGTGGAGGTCACGGAGTTCATATCAGGTAGATTGAGGGACCGAATAGATCTACACGCAGCGACATGGGATCCTTGGCATCGACGGATGGATCCACCCTGACTTGATGAGACCCCTCCCCCACTCTGTATACCATGTACACTCGTAGCCCAGGAGAGCCTTTTCTATACATTTTTCTCTTCCTCCTTTTACTCCCCCATTTTTCCTTCCCCCCCTTTTTTTTCCTCCTATTTGGAAAAGCAGGCTACGCATTTTATCTATAACTGCACATGCCTATGGAATGTCTGACGAAAAAAATAAATAATAATAATCTATTACTAGGGCATTTCCGATATAGCGTTCCTGGGCGGTGCACTGTGCAGTGTTGTGATCTAGATCAGTGTTTTTCAACTCCAGTCCTCAAGGCACACCAACAGGTAATGTTTTCAGTCTTCCCATTATTTTGCACAGGTGATTTGATCAGTTTCACTGCCTTTGTAATCACCACAGCCATTTCATCTGAGGGAAATCAGGAAAACTTGACCTGTTGGTATGCCTTGAGGACTGGAGTTGAAAAACACTGATCTAGATAACTATGACACTGGACATTGTGTTTCAATTCTTGTATTGAGACCATTTATGCCCTCACCGGAGATGTTTGTTTCTACTACCCTCCTCTTTTTCTTCACTCAACTGTGTTTTATATTTGTGTATTGAAAACGCAAAAATCCAATAAAAATTGTCAATTATAAAAAAAGTATGTAACGGTGGTCATGTGAATGCTTTGTTTACCTCTGAAACAAGAAAGCGATTTAGCAATCTACGATTATTGCTGCCTTGCTCTTTTGCTATGTTAAAGGACCACTAAAGGAATTTTTTTTTAGCTAAATAGCTTCCTTTACCTTACTGCAGTACTGGTTTCATGTCCTTATTGTTAATTTTTGCTTTGAAGTTGCTGTAATCCTGCTCTGTTCTCCACACTTCCTGCTTGTCTGTTTCCTTATAACCACAGTGCTAGGAGCTTTCTCACGGTGTTCTAAGCTGTCATTACTGTGTGTCTAAAACTTCCCAGAACCAATCAGATTCATTTTAAAAACAAACACTGCCCTGGGTGTGTTTGTTTTTGTTCTGTGTGTCTATTTCTACTTCACAGAAACATGAAGCCAGTTCAAAAGTGAAACTAACCTGCAGGCACATTATATGATTGATTTTTATCTATTTTTAATCATTTTGAAAAGGAATCGGTTAACTTTTATGTCTCTATACCCTGTAAACAGTCATTTCAGCAAAAAAATGTTTTCCTTTAGCGACCCTTTAACATGACAGAGTGGCACAGACACTCTACAGCACCCATAGCACTGGCCTACATGCTCAATGTGTAGACTTAATTTTCCAGCTTTGTAGTAATGATTCAACACTATGAAGTTCCTCCGGCAATCCCCCTGCTCTTGCCAGTTTATGTGTTAAAGGATTCCCTGCTAAAGTCAGTAGGGTCAGGACCTAATTTTAGAAGAGGAAACTATGCAATCAGCAAGGGAGGGTTAGGACCTTAATCTAGAATAGGCAACTATGCAATCATCAAAGAAAAATGTGCCAAAGGTCCCTCACCAAGATGGATTACTCCCTTAGATTTGCCTAGTGAGTATAATTTTACACACAGGGCCCGCGTCACCTTCTGCTAACAATAAAATAACCAGAATGCAGTAAAACTCTTCTTTAGTGATACAGTTTATCCAAATGTTTAATTTTTTTTTTCAATTTGTTGCAGGGAGAAAATGTCCTGTTCTTAGTGACAAACTTTATTGCCACACCACGACAAGTGCTAGGTTTATGTCCAGAGGTAAGACTTACTGTCTTTATTATTTGTCTTCATTACTGGTCCTGTTCCCTCCAGCAGAAAGAGCTCACATGTCATATCAGGTGGCGTACACACGACCGAGTTTCTCGGCAGAATCCAGCGAGAACCTCGATGGTAAACGTATTCTGCAGAGAAAACCGGTCGTGTGTACACTTTTCGCCGAGCATCCCGTCAGGAAGCTCGTCGAGCATGCTCTCTATTTCCTCGTTGTTCTATGGGGACATTTGGCTCGACGAGCTTTTCGACAGCTGAACGGGAAACTCGACGGGCGGAACGATGAGTATAGCCCGACGAGTTTCTCGGTCGTGTGTACGCAGCCTAACACTTGTAAAAGGACACACTGTGCAGAACAAGTTTATTATGAAAAGGTCAATTTTATTATACAGAAATACAAATATAATAAAGTGCACATTACACATGAAATAAAGTTAGTGTTTTAACCAAATCATAGCTTTAAAAATAAATCTGATGTTGAATTGCACACAGGGTTGTCTAGGAGCAGTGTGTCCCTCCTAGCCTTTTAGGGCCCGTTCACACTAAAATGCAGTGCAGGAGAGCCGCATTCTCAAGCATTCCAAACACACTGCCCTTGCATTTACCTGAACGGATCGCATGGTACCATGTGGTGCGTTTCAAAAAGTAGTGAATGCACTACTTTTGGTGCAAATTCAGCCCGTTTTAGCACTACTTTTGGTTTGGTACAATTTCAGCCCATTTAAAATGAATGAGGCTGAAATCGTACAGCACAGAACATCATGTGAATGGCACAGGAACCGCACAGCATTCCTAATGTGAGTGGGCCCTTAGTGTACCCAAGGGAATCAGGTGCAGCATCCAGCTCTGCTGCAGACAGCCTATCAAAACCTATGGCAGGTTTCGACTGCACAGGGCTGAACGCTGTACTGAGTGGTACCCGTGTTTGGGGCCCTGTTTGTTTAAGGACGAATGTCTGGAATACAGAAGACCACTTAGTGCAGAGTTCAGCCCTATCCATATATTTTGTCAGGCTGTCTGCAGAGGGCTGGGTGCTTCACCTGTCCCCCCCAGATGCCAGAATGAATGGACCCTACATACAAGGAGCCTAGCACTTTTTTTTCCCTTTCTAAAAAAAGCCAAACTTTGTGTGTATGTTGTATAATTTAGGTACTAGCTCAGTATCTGTAAACACTGTTGTACAGCTCCCTAATTGTTTAGAAAGCTGTGTTGGTACTTGGGTGCTTCCACGAAAGTAAACCCATCCATAAAACGGGTTCATTTCTGGCATGTGCCGCAAATGTAACACTCCCATTGGCTGTGCTCTCAACCAAACCATCAAACCATCCAATGGCTTGTGTCATAACTGATCACATGTGCAGCATCATTGCAGTTGTAGGTTAAACAGAGGCCAAGATGGCAGCTTCCTTGGGCGAAAACAATAGTGGGGGTTTACTTACACTTTAAGGCAGATCTAAAGCTCAAAGAATACTTACCTCCATTCCTGGAATATGACTGTTTAATTTTTACAGACCCAGGACACGGTCGATGTAATCCCAGAGGGGAACATTTTGGTTAGTGGGGAGACTACTAGTGTTCTGGAAATTGTAGGGGACAGCAATACTGTCCCCCTACTAAAGGCAAATAGGCTGTTTACTTTGCAAGAGAAGTTGCGCTTGCAACGAAAAGAAACAGCATTTTTTTTGCACATTATTGGATGATGGAAATCAGTAGAGCCTCAGCTCATTAACTCAGCCCTGGGGGAAATTCATTTGCCAGGTGCAACTTTCCTTGCAAAGTGAATAGCCTATTTTCCTTTAGTAAATCAACCCCACAAGGTAGAGAGCAGTAGCTACAGTGCCTTGAATAAGTATTCATACCCCTTGAAATTTTCCACATTTTGTCATGTTACAACCAAAAACATAAATGCATTTTATTGGGATTTTATGTGTTAGACCAACACAAAATAGCACATAATTGTGAAGTGGGAGGAAAATTATAAATGTTTTTTTATACAAATAAATATGTGAAAAGTGTGACGTGCATTTGTATTCAGCCCCCTTTACTCTGATACCCCTAACTAAAATCTAGTGGAACCAATTGCCTTCAGAAGTCACCTAATTAGTAAATAGAGTCCACCTGTGTGTAATTTTTAATCTCAATATAAATACAGCTGTTCTGTGAAGCCCTCAGAGGTTTGTTAAAGAACCTTAGTGAACAAACAGCATCATGAAGGCCAAGGAACACACCAGACAGATCGGGGATAAAGTTGTGGAGAAGTTTAAATCAGGGTTAGGTTATAAAACAATATCCTAAGCTTTGAACATCTCACGGAGCACTGTTCAATCCATCATCGAAAAATGGAAAGAGTATGGGACAACTGCAAACTTACCAATAAATTGTTGAAATAAAGTCATAAGAAGCCCCGTTTGCAGTTTGTGAGAAGCCATGTGGGGGACACAGCACATATGTGGAAGAAGGTGCTCTGGTCAGATGACACCAAAATCTTACTTTTTGGCCTAAAAGCAAAACGCTCTTCAAGGTGGAAAAAAGGGATTTTTAAATACAGCTTACCTGTAAAATCCTTTTCTTGGAGTACATCACGGACACAGAGTGGCATATTCATTACTATATGGGTTATATGGAGTACCTTCAGGTGTGGACACTGGCAATCTCAAACAGGAAGTCCCCTCCCTATATAACCCCCTCCCCTAGAGGGAGTCCCTCAGTTTTGTAGCAAGCAGTATGCCTCCCAAAAATGTTCCCCAAAAGAGGGGTGGGAGCTCTGTGTCCCGTGATGTACTCCAAGAAAAGGATTTTACAGGTAAGCTGTATTTAAAAATCCCTTTTTCTTTCTCGTACATCACGGAACACAGAGCGGCATATTCATTACTATATGGGATGTCCGAAAGCAATGCTTTAATGAGGGGAGGGAGACATCTTCTCAAAAGAGATTTAATTTAGAGGTATACTCAAATAATAATAATAAATCCAACTTAGTCAAGAAAAACTTTTTTTTTTTTTTTTTTTTTTTTTTACACCCAAGGGTGCCCCTGATCCCGAGGATCTTAAACCGCAGCCTGTAGTACTGCCTGCCCAAAGGCTGAATCCGCATTCCTTCTCACGTCTAGTTGATAAAACCTTGTAAACGTGTGGACTGATGACCACGTCGCCGCCTTGCATATCTGAGCCATAGAGATCTGATGGTGTGCTGCCCAGGAGGCGCCCATGGCCCTGGTAGAATGGGCCTTTACCGACAAAGGAGGAGGCAACCTCTTCAAACCGTAGGCCTGAATGATTAATTGTCTAATCCATCTCGAGATGGTGGATTTTGCAGCTGCCTGCCCCTTCTTGGGGCCATCTGGTAGAACGAACAACACATCTGTTTTCCGGATCTTTTCTGTAGCTTTAAGATAGGCCTTCATGGCCCGGACAATATCCAAGGTATGCAGCAACCCCTCCTTTCTAGATGTGGGTTTCGGAAAGAAGGATGGAAGTACCAAATCCTGGTTCAAGTGAAAATTGGATATAACCTTTGGTAGAAAGGCAGGATGGGGCCGGAGAACTGCCCTGTCCTTATGTAGAATGAGATATGGTTCCTTACACGATAAGGCTGCCAACTCTGACACTCTCCTGGCCGAAACTATGGCGACCAAGAATACCAACTTTCTTGTCAGTAAAACTAAAGGAATCTCAGCCAACGGCTCAAAGGGTTGTTTCTGTAGAGTGGACAGGACAAGATTTAAGTCCCATGGACAAATTGGTGACTTGACAGGAGGATTAATACGCAAGACCCCCTGCATGAAGGTCTTTACCAGCGAGTGGGTGGCCAGCGGCCTCTGAAACCACACTGACAGAGCTGAAATCTGTCCCTTGATTGTGCTTAAAGCCAGGCCTTTATCCACTCCTAGCTGGAGAAAACCTAACACCCTATCAATGGTATATTTGCGGGAATTCCATCTTTTGGATTCACACCAGCCTACGTAGTTCCTCCACACCCTATAATAAATCACCCTGGAGGCCGGCTTTCTAGCCCTAATCAGGGTAGGAATTACCTGCCTAGACAGACCTCTACCCCTGAGAATCAGGGATTCAGCCTCCAGGCCGTCAAATTTAGACGCTGTAATGTAGGGTGGAGGATCGGGCCTTGTGAGAGTAGGTCTGGTCGTAGAGGAAGAGTCCAAGGGTCTCCCACTGCCATCCTCAGGACTAGTGAGTACCATGTCCTCCGGGGCCAAGCTGGAGCTACTAGAATGACTGGCTTGTGCTCCACTCTGATCCTGCGCAACAGGCGCGGAAGTAACTGTAGCGGAGGGAATGCATATAGAAGTTTGAATTGATGCCAAGGGCAAACCAACGCATCGGTTCCGCAGGCCATAGGGTCCCTCGCTCGAGACACGAACCTGTCTAGTTTCTTGTTGAACCTGGATGCCATTATATCTACGTCTGGCATTCCCCACTTCTGGCAGATTGTCTGAAAGACCTGGGGATGCAGAGACCACTCCCCCGGCGACAGAATCTGGCGACTTAAGAAGTCTGCCTGCAGGTTGTCCACTCCGGGAATGAATATCGCCGAAATGCAGGGTACATGAACCTCTGCCCACTGAAAAATCAAGCTCACCTCCCTCTGAGCGGCCTGACTCCTGGTTCCCCCTTGGTGGTTTATGTATGCCACCGCTGTGGCATTGTCTGACTGGATTCTCACCGGGGACCCCTGTAATCTGGAGGTCCATGCCAGGAGGGCTAGGCGAGCAGCTCTGATCTCCAAGACATTGATGGGTAGCTGCCTCTCTGCTTCCACCCAAGTTCCCTGGCGAGAGAACCCCTCCAAGACCGCCCCCCAGCCTGCCAGGCTGGCGTCTGTGGTAACTACCTTCCAGACAACGGGGCTGAAGGACCTTCCCTTTAGAAGATTCTGAGGGTTCAACCACCAAGCCAGGCTTTGTCGGACCCTTGATGATAGCGTCAAAGGGGACTCCAAGGCATGTGCTCTCTTGCCCCAGGCTGCTAGAATGGCTGCCTGTAGGACGCGAGTGTGGATCTGAGCGTATGGTACTGCCTCGAACGTGGCCACTAGCTTGCCTAGTAATCGCATACACAGGCGAATAGTTGGTTTTTTCTTGCTTAGAACCAACTGAACCAACCCCTTGATAGCCTCGATCTTTACAAGGGGCAGGAACACCCTTTGCTGTTCTGTGTCTAACCTCATGCCGAGGTATTCCAACTGCTTTGTAGGCTGGAACGCTGACTTTTCCCGGTTTAGGACCCAGCCGAATCTTTCGAGGTACTGAACCGTGAGGTTTACTGCCTGTTGCAGACACGGCCGTGAGTGATCTATGATTAAAAGGTCGTCCAAGTATGCTAGGACTGTGACCCCTTGGATCCTTAGATTGGCCAAAACTGGGGCTAGGATCTTCGTGAATACCCGGGGGGCCGTGGCTAGCCCGAAGGGGAGCGCCCTGAATTGGAAGTGTCGCTGCCCCACTGCGAAGCGTAAAAATCTTTGATGCGACTGAAAGATTGGTACATGAAGGTAAGCATCCTTTATGTCTATGGAAGCCAGAAAATCGTCCCTCTGGAGCGTGGCGACTGCTGACCGGATGGATTCCATCCGGAAGGAACGAACCCTTAGGTAAACGTTTAAACTCTTTAGGTCCAAGATTGGCCTGACATCGCCGTTGGGCTTTGGAATGACAAAAAGATTGGAATAGAAACCTAGCCCCTGCTCTTGGGCTGGCACCTCTATTATCACGTCCTGGCAAAGCAGGTGATCCAAAGCTGCTAGCATCGAGGCCTTCTTTGCTGGATCCTTTGGTAGCCTTGACTCTTGAAAATGAGGCGGAGGAAACTTTAGAAACTCCAGTCTGTAGCCTGTGGTTACAGACGCCCGGACCCATTTGTCGGGGATCTTGGCTTCCCAAACTTCTGAGAAGAAACGAAGCCTTCCCCCCACCCGCGAGAGTGGGGGCGCCCCTTCATAAGGCAGACTTAGGGGCTGGTTTTGTCGGCTTGCGATACCATGGTCTCTTACCCCCAGGGGCCTGTCCCTGCGATCTACTGTTAAAGTTGGATCGCGCAGGCGGCCGTCGATACTGCCTGGAATTTGAGGGCCCTGAGACAGGAAAGAGCTGCCTTTTAAATGTAGGACCCCGGAATGTCTTTTTGACTGGTAAAAGGGTACTTTTGCCACTTGAAATAGTCTGAATGTATTTATCCAGATCCTCTGCGAAGAGTCGTCCTCCATGGAAGGGAAACCCTGCCAGAAGCTTTTTGCATGGGGGCTCTGCCGCCCAGTTCTTCAACCATAAGAGCCTTCTCATGTGCACCAAAAATAGTGATAAACGAGAGGCCTGCTGGATGGAATCCTTTATAGCATCTACCGCAAAACACAGAGCTCTGGAAATGTCAGAAAACTCTTCTGCTTGTTGGGTAGGCATGTCTTTTAGCATTTCTTTTGTCTGGTCCTTTAACGCCTGACAAACACCAATCGCAGCCACAGCTGGCTGTACCACTGCTCCTGCCGTAGCAAAGGATGCTTTTAAAAGTGTCTCTAACCGTTTATCAACCGGATCTTTAAACATTTGTATGTTTTCCACCGGGCAAGTTAGTGATTTATTCACACATGAGATGGCTGCATCCACCACTGGGAGCTTCCAACTCTTCGAGAATTTTTCCTCCATAGGGTAAATGACCACAAATCTCTTCGGTGGTAGAAAAATCCTGTCCGGTCGTACCCAATCCTGAAAGATCAATTCCTCCAAGAGAGGATGGACCGGAAAAACTGTGTTGCTTAAAGGAGCTTTCAAAGAGCCCAGAGAGGATACCGCAGGAACCTGAGGCTCTGGCAATGGTAAATTAAATGCCGAGTGGACCATGTCCGTCAAAGACTGCACCCACAGTCTCTCTGTCTGGGAGTCTGAAAATGGTTCCTCAGAGGTAGATCCCTCAATCCCTGAACCCTCTTGGTTCAGGTCTAGTTGATCCTCCTGCGATTCCAATTCCTCCGGAGAGAGAATTTCAGCATCTGAGGATACACCTTTTGGTGATGGGGATCTAGCCCGTTTCTTGCCAGGAATAGATCTAGCGATCAACGCTGCTAATCTCTCTTCTAGCCCCCCTAGGGATACAGCTAGCATCTCCTCTGTGATAAACACAGGGCTGGGCTGATCTGGGCCAGCCTCAGCACCAGACCCCCCTAATGGCTCATCCAAGGCGACCTTCACGGGAATAAGCTGCGGGGAAAGTATCGGCATATCATCAGAATCAGAGGGGGAACCCCTTTTTTTTTTTTTTTTGTTTTTTTTTGTACCCTTTGACCCCGAACCTTTGGAAGCCATAATACAAAATCGAGGGACTCCGCCTACAACAGCAGACTGTAGTGGCCAGGAGTACAAAAACTAGGGTTTAGGGGACAATAGATCACTAATGCCCAAAAACTGATGGGGCCCCGTATGTTTTCTTTTTTTTTTTTTTTTTTTAAATATATAAGTCCTTTTTTTTTAAAACATACAGCGACCCCAAACTTAGTTTGCCAGCCTCCAACCTGTTGCAAAAAGGGGGATTTTTTGGCTTAACAGAAAAGCATTGGAACCAAGTCCAGCATGTACTACCCCTCTTCCGCCACCGGGAGTCACTGTTCTGCCGCTCTGCGTCCTCTCCCTTTCAGATCAGCCTCAGACTGAGCACTGACTATAGCCTGCTGATCTATAACAGCACAAGGCGCGCCCCTGATGACGCTGCAGGCACGCCCCCTCCCCGCCCTCCCCTCCGAACGGCGCGACCAAAAGGCCCCATAGGGGTCCTTACTTAGCCCTAGGAAGAAAGCAGCAGGTAGCTAGCAAACACAATTGTTTCTTAGACAGGGGAACCTAGTGATGGGGGAATGAGATCATCCTGTCTTCTCAGACATAGTGAGCAAGGTTGCCAATGCAGAGCATACTTAGGCTACCCCCCTTTTAGGTTACCCCGGAGAGCCTGCTGTCGAACCAAGTCCCGCAGGCTCCCCTCTTACCTGCTCCATGCTGCAGGATGTTTGTCTAGCAAAACGATCCAATCTTCTCCCATCTCCGTGGGTAGCGTAATAGACCTTCAGGCCCTGGGGTCCTATGAAGGTACCCACTGTCCTGGACCTATATAGCACCCTGGCAAACAGGAAATTATGGTCTTTACGAACTCTAAGTCCTGGGCCCAGGGTCCAGCCCTCCAAAGAGGAGCATTATAGGCAAAACCCCACGGTTTGGGGCCCGGGTACTGTCCACTTTGGCACTGAGGCTCCTTGGACAGATCCGGTTAGCCCGCCCTTAATCCCAAGGATGTGGAGCAAAGCTATTCCGTGACCAACACCTAAGACACTGGCGAAAAAACTGAGGGACTCCCTCTAGGGGAGGGGGTTATATAGGGAGGGGACTTCCTGTTTGAGATTGCCAGTGTCCACACCTGAAGGTACTCCATATAACCCATATAGTAATGAATATGCCGCTCTGTGTCCCGTGATGTACGAGAAAGAAACTAACACTGCCCATCACCCTGAACACACCATCTCCACTATGAAACATGGTGGTGGCAGCATCATGTTGTGGGGATGCTTTTCTTCAGAAGGGACAGGGAAGCTGGTCAGAGTCAATGGGAAGATGGATGGAACCAAATACAGGGCAATCTTAGAAGAAAACATGTTAGCGTCTGCAAAAGACCTGCGACTGGGGTGAAGGTTCCCCTTCCAGCATGACAACGACCCTAAACATACAACCAGAGCTACCATTGAATGGTTTAGATCAAAGCATATTCATGTGTTAGAATGGCCCAGTCAAAATCTAGACCTAAATCCAATTGAGAATCTGTGGCAAGACTTGAAAATTGCTGTTCAGATGCTCTCCATCCAAACTGACAGAGCTTAAAGGACCACTAAAGGATTTTTTTTTTTTTTTAGCTAAATAGCTTCCTTTACCTTAATGCAGTGCTGTTTTCATGTTCTCATTGTTCGTTTTTGCTTTGAAGTAGCTGTAATACTTCTCTGATCTTCACACTTCCTGGTTGTCTGGCTCCTTATGAAAAAACTCATGGCAGATTTTCACTGTCGTCTAAGCTGTGTGTCTAAAACTCCTCAGAGCCAATCAAATTCATTTTAAAAACAAAACACTGCCCTGGATTTGTTTGTTTTTGTTCTGTGTGTCTTCTCTACTTCACAGAAACATGAAATAATTTTAAAAACGAAAGTGAAACTAGAGGCACATTATATGATTGATTTTTTATCTATTTTTAATCATTTTTAAAAGGAATCAGTTAACTTTTATGTCTCTATACCCTGTAAACAGTCATTTTAGCAAAAAAAAATCATTTTTCCTTTAGTGACCCTTTAAGCTATTTTGCAAAGAATGGGCACAAATTTCACTCTTTAGATGGTAGAAACATCCCCAAATAGACTTGCAGCTGTAATTGCAGCAAAAGGTGGTTCTACAAAGTATTGACTCGGGGGGAGTCAAAATTAAAACCATTTATCATTTTCCTTCCACTTCACAATTATGTTCCACTTTGTGGTGGCTTATCACATAAGATCCCAATAAAATACATTCATGTTTTTGGTTGTAAACACGAGAAAATTTGGAAATTTCAAGGGGTATGAATACTTTTTCAAGGCACTATATATTTCCTTATATCAAACAGGCACTTTATAGTAGTACAAGTCAGATCCATACACATATAAATGGTACCAAAGTTCAGACGGAAGCAAAGTCATATATATAGCCAGTGGCAGGCAGATTTTAAACTAGCTGATGGAAAGGGAGGTCAACAACAAAGGTCATTTTGAGAAACAGAAAACCAGTGAAACCTACAAGCTAACAAACTTAATGATGGGGAACTACAGTTTGGAGTGAGCTCTCCTAAAATAGCCAGGTCAGTGCTCATTCCCATTTCCCATAGTGCTCAGTGCAACAACAGGTGGAGGGTGACCAGCAGTTAGAGCTGAAAGGAAAGCCACAGCAGGGAAAACAGAGGCATAAGGCAGATGCATCAGTGCATTACCTGTGGGAAACTCAGATGTCCAATGGGGTTGTGGTTGACTGCCTGGCTAGATCTCCTGCTGCGGCTAAGTCCCTCAAGACAGTTTTAGGAAAAGTTGAACAGGCATATCCCTTATACAGGCTTTTGTATATTTGTTGTACTCCATGTACAATTTTGTTGCTAGAATGAGCAACTGTAGCTGATGAGCCTTAAAGTGGATGTAAACCCCCAAAAAATAAAAAATAAATTTTTTATGTCACAATGTAGAGTATAAGATTTCTTATCATCTGTGCCCAGTCTTGCCACACAGAGTTAATCCAGATCTGAAAAATCTCCTTTTAATGTTCAGTAAAATGAACAGCCTTCCAGATAAAAACAAACAAAAAGAGCAATTTAGAGGAAGCTGCGGAGGCAGCGGTCACACAGGGTGGAAGAAAGTAGGCATATCAAGGTTTAAAGTGGATGTAAACCTCCCCCCCCCCCAAAAAAAAATTTTGATGTCACAATGTAGAGTATAAGATTTCCTATCATCTGTGCCCAATCTTGCCACACAGAGTTAATCCAGTTCCGAGTAATCCTCTTTTAATGTTCAGTGAAAATGAACAGCCTTCCAGATAAAAACCTGTCTAAATAAAAAGTCAGTTTTCTCTCTTCTTGCTTTGAGTGACAGGTTATTTACATATCTAGCTTGAACATGTTTATCATATGTTATGTTTTGTTTATCATAACATGAGGTGATATAACATCATAACACATCATAGTAATATACAATGAACTTTGGATCACCTCTTGTTATGATAAACATGTCCAAGTTAGATGTAAATAACCTGTTACTCAAAGCAATAACAGAGAAACGGACTTTATAATTTGGCAAGTTTTTATCTGGAATTCTGTTAATTTGCACTGAACATTAAAAGAGGATTACTCAGCGCTGGATTAACGCTGTGTGACAAGACTGGGCACAGATGATAGGAAATCTTATAATCTATATTGTGACATAAAATTTTTTTTTTTTTGGGGGGTTTACATTCACTTTAACAATTAGGTAAAATAAAAACTGGAATGCACAGTTGTTAATGTTTTTTCTTGCAGAGCCCATTGATTGTAGATGGTAGATGTGGTGAAGACTTGGACTGTACGCCAGGAGAACATGTGGTAAATGGAAATGGTAATAGTTTGATATAAATAAACCAGGCAACTACAAATATAGCCATGGTCTATGTAAGTCTTCATTAATGGAGTAGTAAGGCAGCCTTCTGCTGGGGAACCCACATCTGGGCTTTCTCCTCAATATAACATATACAGAAGGTATCAGCTATTAATAGCACTCCACTTACCTAAAGCAACTGTTGTCATCCTTATTTTCTCCCCTTTTGTAATGCCATTGTAACCAGACAAGAATCTTGTTGAAGGACCATTATTGCACATTTTCCTGATAAATGTAATGATAATTTTCAGTATGCTATTTTTTTTTTTCACATACTTTACATATACAGAGTTTTAAATAGTCACCAGTGCCCTTCATAGGTTGGCACAATGAATTTAGTGTAAAGACTTAAAGGGGTTGTAAAGGATTTTTTTCCCCCCTAAATAGCTTCCTTTACCTTAGTGCAGTCCTCCTTCACTTACCTCATCCTTCGATTTTGCTTTTAAATGTCCTTATTTCTTCTGAGAAATACTCACTTCCTGTTTTTCTGTCTGTAACTACACACCGTCAGGACACTCTCTAATTTGCAGATAGAGAAAGGAGCTGTGTGTTAGTGGGCGTCCTGACACTCCTGCCTGCCCCCCCCCCCTCAAGAGGCTTTCTCCACACCAGGAAGAAAGCCTCGCATTACTGTGTGTAGTTACAGACAGAAGAAAAGGAATTGAGGATTTCTCAGAAGAAGTAAGGACATTTAAAAAGAAAAATCGAAGGATGAGGTAAGTGAAGGAGGACTGCACTAAGGTAAAGGAAGCTATTTAGGGGAATTTTTTTTTTCCTTTACAACCCCTTTAAGAAAGATTTTCAAGTTTAGGTTTGCTTTCAGCAATGTGTTCATAAATGCACAAAACATCCTCTTTTTGTAAGCAGGATGGAAAATCATTGCACAGATAGGGATTTATTCTTAGTTCTCTATGGCAAAGGAAACAGTTGTGTAGAGATTTTCCAACATAATGTGAAATGAATCTTTGTGCTGTAGAACTAGCATTTTTGTAAGCATATATTTTTACACAAATGGAAATCCACTAATCACCTTACTATCACTAGCAATGTATGCTTCGTTTGCTATTATAGGGCCCTGATCAGGGCTGTTTGAAAGAATTTGGGGGCCCCAAGCAAAATGGGGGCCCCAAGCACCCCCCCCTGCACGCAAAGCCTACGTTAGCGCTACACTCATTTTTTAAACCCATGTTCTTTCCCCTCCCCGTCCCTATGTTTTTCTAATCTCACTTCCATATCTTCCCTGTAGGCTGCCACTGTAGCCTGGCCGAGCTCCTCTTCCTCCTGTCAGTCCGGTGTTCTATCATTATGGGTCCCCAGCCCCCTATCAGATAGTGCCTGGGCTGGGCCGGGTACCGCGTGGTACAGGAGATTCAGTTTCCTGTGTTCCCGGCCGGACTGAAAGGAAGTGAGCAATCTTCTGTTCCGCGCGCCGTACCCGGCCGGACTGACAGGACTCCAGGAGGAAGGAAGAGGAGCTTGGCCACGCTACAGCCTGGGAAAGGGGAAGTTGGGGGCCCCAGGCCAGCTCGGGGCCCTAAGCAATTGTTTGTTTTGCCTGTCCTGTAGCGACAGGCCTGGCCCTGATTGCCCTCCATGATACCCGGTTGCATACCTGAAGACTTTAGAAGCACTTGTGGACCTATGATCAACTTGGATCTCCTTTCAACTGTCATGTTCTACAGCTGGGTGGCTTACGATTTTTTTTTTACTTTTGAGCATTCCCTTTTTTATAATTCAAATTTTGCTTACATCATAGAAAAGATATGTAGCATCTGTTACACTAAACATGGCAACTGTACAAGAAATTATGACGCTAAAAAATGTTAGCAGCTGACTTTCAAGATTCTTTTTAAACCTAGGGAAATCTTGTCTGACAGGTCTGAAAACAGGACGATGTATATCACTGAACAGTACTCATTCCACCTGTGAGATATATTCCTGGTGTCCTGTTGAGAATGAATCATTGATAAGGTAATGTAGTTGCATCATGATCCTCTGTGGTTCTGCACTTCACACAGACCATCTGTGATTAAGTGGTCAGCTCACCCAAAAAAAGATTTACTGGGGAGAGACTGGTACATGAATCTCTCTGTGCCCACAGTGAGGTTGGATTGTCCATAATGGACATTCCCTCCCAGGTGCAGTTCCTCCCCGGCCACTATGCCCATCACACTGAAAGGCTTATGGCTGATGAGTTTTGTTCTAGAGGTGGTCAGAGCCTAATGGGGAACTGAGAGACTACTTCTCTTTATTTTTGATTAACAGCACATGTAATGGGTGTATCTGTACCTGTTATTCAGTCTAAAAGTGGTTTTCATATCCTCCCGCTGCCACGCACTGTCAATCACAGGCAAGGCAGACCTGATGGGTAACCAGATTCAGAGATCTCTATCAGGCTTCACCCACCCAATAGCCACAGCAGCTGTGTATTTGAGTTGTTGAGTAGGCAAAGCCTCATGGGGAACTCTCAGAGACTAGTTCCCCAACAGGTTCACCGAATTCCAAAGCAGCCATTGGACTCAGTAAGGCCGCGTACACACAAAGGGACATGTCTCCTCTGGATTTTCATCCGGCGGTGTGTACACACCATCGGATCAAAATCCCCGCCGGCAGACAGCGCGGTGACGTGGCGGTGACGTTGACGCCGCCACGTCACCGCACCGGGAAGTAAAAAACTTCCACGCATGCGTCGTATCCATACGACGCTTGTGCGGGCAGATATGTCCGCTGGTTAGTGTACTAACCAGCGGACATATGCGACGGACATGTCGCGGCGACAAATTTTAAAGCATGCTTTAAAATTTGTCGGCCGGTCAGACATGTCCGCTAGCCCATACACACGATCAGATTTGTCCGCTGAACTGGTCCGTCGGACCAGTTTCAGCGGACAAATTCAATCGTGTGCACGCGGCCTAAGTGCTATGGAATCTGCCCACTGCCATTCGCTGTCAATCACAGACAAAGTGGATCTGATTGAGAACTGGTCTCTCAAAGTTTCCCATTAGGCTCCGCCCACACAGTTCAGTGTGGCTGCATCTTTGGTTGCTAGGATGCGGGCCGCCTTCATCTTGGCAACCAATGAAGTAAATATAAAATACATTTACATATACAGTATTAATAATGTAATCAATACACAACACTCCCGTCCCCCTGTAAACCAACTTTGAGTTTGTCTTAATAACCCCCAATTTGCTTATCTAGCAGTAATTCTTTTAGAATCTGTCACTTCCAAAACAAGAGATTCAAAAAGTAGCGCTAGTTAGAACTACTCGAATCTCGCACACGTGTCGGTAACTGTACTGAAACTTGCGCAAGGCTTTCATGAGTTAAGTGCAGGTCATATTAACATTACATGACATTACTGCTTTATTGAATTCCCCTGGTCATCTCCAGCTTTTATAAATGTTTTCCTTAAATTGCTCATCCCCCCTTTTCTATAAAAAAAAACCCTGCAAAGCAATACTCACTCCCTTCATGCACCCATGCTGCCCTTCGCATCCTTCTCTGTCCTCATCCTCCTTCTCCTCTATAGTTTTTAGGTTCCCTTAGGCCCCTTTCACACTGGGGCAGGCGGGTGCGTCGGCGGTAAATCAGCGCTTATTTTTAGCGGCGCTTTACCGTCAATTTTGCAGCGCTATTCGGCCGCTAACGGGGTGCTTTTGAACTCCCGCTAGCATCCGAGAAAGGGTTCAAACCGGCCACAAAGCATAGCTGCAGCAGCGCTTTTGCCGGCGGTATACCTGCGGTGCCCATTCATTTCAATGGGCAAGAGTTGTTAAGGGGTGGTATACACACTGCTCCTTTTTTTACCATCCTGCTAGTGCACCGCTCCAGTGTGAAAGCCCTCAGGGCTTTCACATTGGAGAGACAGCAGCAGGTCTTTCAGGGCGCTTTGCAGGCGCTATTTTTTGTGTTATAGTGCCTCAATGTGAAAGGGGTCTTACTATGTCAATGATGTCCAGAGTCATTTGACCTGCTTTCTGTTATCTCAAGCTATCATGAACACACCCTTCTGGAAGCTTCATTATCTAAGCCAGGGGTGCCCAACCTTTTGAAGCGCTAGGGCCACTTAAGCGACTTGGTAACTGGTCGCGGGCCACAATCAGCAGAGCTGGGCGGATGTCAGGTCGGTGTCCGCTCTGCATATGCAAGTCGGTTTACATCTGCCACTCCTTAGAGGTGAATGGAGGGTCCAATTGGGTCGGCCTGACCGTGTGAAAAGGGGCCCATGGCTGCTTTCACACTGATGCGCTGAGGTTTACCCGCACCGTGGGTGCAAAGCTGTGTACCTTTCGGCTTTTCTACACTTTGCAATAGACTTCTATTATATTCTGCAGGTTTGGTGCAGTTTCAGAAAGCTCACCAAACTCGCAGGTAATCGCGGAACCGATCGCCGCCGGTGTCCCGTGATCAGTCACCGGAGCTGAAGAACAGGGAGAGGTAAACACACCTTCCCCGTTCTTCATTGTGGCAATGTCAGTGATCGTCTGTTCCCTGATATAGGGAAAGAAGGTCACTGACGTCACACATCCCCTAGTGGTTAACTCCTAAACTGCAATTGTCTGTAATCGGTGCATTTCTATAGCACTTTTCACTGTGAAAATGACCCAAAATGTGTGAAAATTGTCCGATGTGTCCGCCATAATGTCGCAGTCATGAAAAAAAATCGCTGATCGCCGCCATTAGTATTAAAAAAAATATTATTAATAAAAATGCAATAAAACTATCCCCTATTTTGTAAACACTATAAATTTTGCGCAAACGCTTATTGAAAATTTGTTTTACCAAAAATAGGGAGAAGAATACGTATCGGCCTAAACTGAAAATGTTTTTTTATATATTTTTGGGGAATATTTATTATAGCAAAACGTAAAAAATATTGAATTTTTTTCAAAATTGACATACAAAAAAAATTAACAAAGGGACAATGATCAAATGACCGCATGAGGTGACGCTGCCTTACGCAGGCCAAAACAAGGACCCCCTATTTTGTTTTGGGAGGGTACAAAAAGGACCACCAATGTGTCTGCTTTGTGGAGCCACAGATCGCACGGAGCTGCGCAATTGTCAGTTAAATCGACGCAGTGCCGAGCCAACGCAACCTGCCGAAGAGGATCCTGCAGAGGTCCTTAGTTTTGTCTGTCTCCTCCCCTTCTCCTGGGCATAATCAAGACTCCGAGGTCTTAGGAAGTGTCTGATGGTGTCCAGGATTGGCGCACGTGGGGGCCATAGTTGGGCACTTACAGAAAGTGTCTGATGGGCACCTCAGCAACGCAGTGCAGGATGTAAGCTGCAACTGCGGCCACTTTGGGGGAGGTGCAGGGGGATATTCGGCACCCTGCAGCCGTAAACACTGCCATACCAGGGGAGGCTGAGAGCATTATTAGAGTATGGTGCTAGGGTGTCCCTAAGATATATAGCGCAAAGAATAACCTGTAAACCCCAAAAGGGGGGGGGGGGGTCGAACTATTATAGGATACCTTGATTATACAAAACACATGTATGATAAAATATCTTTTTGTACTGCACAATGCAGGGGACAGTGTGCGCACTGAAAGTACAGGGGTGTCACCAAGTGGCTATGACGTGAAAGATGGACAGTGACATCATACGACTGCTTCCTACATGCTGGAAATCCAACTAGGGACATCAGTACATGCGTGCACTGTCTGTGTTAAATGTTTTGGTTTACCAAAGATGCACGTAGCTCTTGCAGTGAGGTTGTTTCAGGTCATCACGTTTTTGCAATAGCGTTTTTTCATAGCGTTTATTAGCGTGATCTGAATGTTTTTCCACGTTGGAGCGGTTTTTAGCTTTTTATTATAAGTTTTGGTTTTCAGTCATTAGATATCGAAAATGTCCAAAAACGCTGAGCAGCCATGTTTAGAGCGTTTATCGATGGCGTTTATCCAGCGTTATCGAGCATTTGCTTCCGATTGCAGCTGAAAAACGTCTCTCAGAACTGTCATTGCACTCCTCAGTTTTTTTTTGGACTGCTCAGAAACGCCACTGCCAAAACTGCTAATCAGCCTATGGGGAATGATCCAGATTCACGTACTTCCAGAGCAGGGTCTTTGCTCTGGAGTAACGCTTCTGATTTGCGTTGCCGCTGCCGAATTTTCTAGGAGCAAGTGCTGTCATGTCACGAAGCACTTGCTCCTAAAGTTGCGGCAGCGCATCGCAAATGAGCCGGCGGAATTCAAATGTCGCGGGTACGGGGCGTGTAGTATGCTAACTACGCGCGAATCCCGCCAGCCGACGTACTGCGCCCATGCGCTCGGCGTCGGAGTGTCAAAACATCCCCGTTACGCATCTCCAAAATCTGGTGAACATAGAACGTCAATGACGTATCCAAATTCCCGCATGTTCGTGAATCCGTTTTGCGCAAGCGACGCTTATTTTTTGTTTTACCAAAAATAGGGACGCGATACGACGCCTATACCTAACATGTTTTTTTAGGGAATACTCCAGCCCCATGTAGGTATTGAATCGACGCTGCGCCCGCAGAGGTGATCCCGTCCGGAAACGTCGTAACGTCATTGCGTCGCGCTGCGGATTTCGATCGTGAATTGCCGATTTCCGCTCAAGTTAACAGTATTTATTTGAGCGTAAATCGGCGGGAACGCACCCCGGCGCCATTTTTAAGTTGAAGTAACGATATATAGCGATGGCGAAACTCAGTTGACGCTGCTCGCATGCGGAACTTCAACCCGTCAGTAGCTTTGCAGTTTCAACGTTTTTGCAATTTTTTAGCGTGCGTTTAAAGATAAGTTTTGTTTTCAGTGTATCGAAAATGTCCAAAAACGCCGGCTCAAAGCCACTGTTACGCTGGCGGATCACTCGATCCGCCAGCGTAACCCACTAGTTTTTTTTTTTACTGCTCATGAATCTGGCCCTATGTGTGCGCATGGACACATAGGATAACACGATGGAGAGTTTAATGACTGTAGAAAAAAACATCTACTGCCAAAAACAGCTGCTTGTAAAAACGCCAAAAAAACGTCCAATGCGCATGAGGCCATTTTTTTTTTTTAACTTGAAGCAGCTTTTTACATTTTTTTCCTACTGCTGGTCTGATTTTTTTTTTTTTTTTACCGAGTTCTGAATTGAAATTTCCATGCCCAACTGTAAGTTGCCTTTATGCTTCAATGATGATTGATACTCACTAAAGTATGCACCTGTTGGATTATTGTGTAAACATTTACAAAGAAGATTTCCTTATTCACTGACGTGAATGCGTTTATGTACTTATCCTTTATTAGTGTGTCTTCATTAGTGCAGAAGTTACACAAGAATAATAGTTCAATTGTTAAGCAGCATATTGTTTTAAAGCAACATTTGTTGAGAAACACTAAACTTTAACGCAGTATTAAGCCCAAAACCCCCAAAAAATCACCTGGTGATCTGACCAGTAATACACCTCTGCTGTAATAGAATGCCTACACTCTGGATGAAGGAGCACATGGGTAATTTTGGAACAGCAGTATTGTCAGCCTGGTGGGAGGATAGTGTTAGGCTGCGTACACACGATCAGTCAAAACCGATGAAAACAGACTGAAGGTCCTTCGGACCCTTCTCATCGGATGAACCTAATTGTGTGTACGTGGCCTTAGATGCACTAGCACAGGGCTCAAAATTTAAAGTCCTGAAGCTACTAGCCAGGCCTCAAGGCGTACTCGCCACCAGTTGCCCCGCCCAACCCCTACCATGTCCCGCCCCCTAATCCCGCCCCTAGACACGCCCTCATAAATGATCTCATGAAATTACACTTAAAATGTCTTATGCAGAATTAAGTTATAAAAATAAATATTAACAACAACTTTATCCGTGCCCAAAAATGCAGCCTGCCCATGTCTACCAATGCAGCATGTGTCCCCAGTGCAGCAAAATGTCCCCATTGCAGCCAAATGTCCCCACATTGCAGCCAGATGTCCCCACATTGCAGCCAGATGTCCCCACATTGCAGCCAGATGTCCCCACATTGCAGCCAGATGTCCCCACATTGCAGCCAAATGTCCCATGTCCCCACATTGCAGCCAGATGTCCCCACATTGCAGCCAGATGTCCCCACATTGCAGCCAAATGTCCCATGTCCCCACATTGCAGCCAGATGTCCCCACATTGCAGCCAAATGTCCCCACATTGCAGCCAGATGTCCCCACATTGCAGCCAGATGTCCCCACATTGCAGCCAAATGCTCCATGTCCCCACATTGCAGCCAAATGTCCCATGTCCCCACATTGCAGCCAGATGTCCCCACATTGCAGCCAGATGTCCCCACATTGCAGCCAAATGTCCCATGTCCCCACATTGCAGCCAAATGTCCCCACATTGCAGCCAGATGTCCCCACATTGCAGCCAAATGCTCCATGTCCCCACATTGCAGCCAAATGTCCCATGTCCCCACATTGCAGCCAGATGTCCCCACATTGCAGCCAGATGTCCCCACATTGCAGCCAAATGTCCCATGTCCCCACATTGCAGCCAAATGTCCCCACATTGCAGCCAAATGTCCCCACATTGCAGCCAGATGTCCCATGTCCCCACATTGCAGCCAGATGTCCCCACATTGCAGCCAGATGTCCCCACATTGCAGCCAAATGTCCCATGTCCCCACATTGCAGCCAAATGTCCCCACATTGCAGCCAAATGTCCCCACATTGCAGCCAGATGTCCCCACATTGCAGCCAGATGTCCCCACATTGCAGCCAGATGTCCCCACATTGCAGCCAAATGTCCCCACATTGCAGCCAAATATCCCCACATTGCAGCCAGATGTCCCCACATTGCAGCCAAATGTGGGGAGGGGGGCAGAATTGGGGGCATAGGGGGGTGATTGGGGGGGTTATTTAACGTACCGTTTTACTGCGGGCACGGTGCACGCTTGGATGTCTGGGAGCCTGGGAGGTGGAGAGGGGCGGTCCGAGTCGAAAAGGGGAGGATCGGGGCAGCACTTCTAGGTACATTTCAACTGTACTACTGGCCTATGGGAGGTGGATAGGGGTGGTCCCGGGCGGCGCGCGCTCGTGCCCAATCTGCTGCTAGCCTGTGAAGGGACGGCACGTCAGCTTAGTTGAGTTACTGGCCGCAATGTGTGTGTCTGAGCGGCACTCGCACTGCACATAAATCTCCTCGCCAAATGCGAGGAGGCGAGCACAAATTTTGAGCCCTGCACTAGCAGATTCAGATACACTAACAAATTGAAGCTAAACTCCAACCGACGCTTTATAAGAAGCCACAGGCAAACCATTTTGTTTTCCCTTTTGTGATACAGGGCTTACATAAATACAATTTGATTATTGCAAGCATCCCTGTCAGCGATACATGGTTTACCTCATCCCTGTAACTGATTCATTCTACTGGAGAGCTTGTTCTTTTTGAAAAACAGAGTTACTGACTGGATCACCAGGTGAAAATAGAAGAAAGACAGCCTAAAAAACAAAACAAATGCAGCCATCACATCTAAGTATTGGTAAGCTGCAATGTAATAAACTTTTGCTTTTGGAGTTAATAATGCTTTAAATAAATAAAGCCCAACTTTTTTTTTTAAATGGGAAGGATAAACCTCTATGAAGATTTAAATGCTGCCTATTTGGTCTGACCCTTAACTGGTCAGGAATTGAGGGTTAAGCTCTGTACACACAGGCAAGAATCTCGTCAGGAAAAAAACTTTGTTTTTCCAGACGAAGATTTTTGGCAAGAATCTCCTGCCGCCGGAGTGTACAGACTCTCGTTTTAAAAGAACTGCGGTTCTCTTGAAAGAAAAGAACGCGGTGACGTCATCGGCGTACGACGAGCATGCGCTCGTCACATTTGATGCTGCCGCCGCCATCTTTCTGCACCCTACCTATGCCTAGGAAGCTACCGCGCATGCGTCTAAGTCATATCGAGCATGTGCGGGTTTCCACGGCGACCAGGTAAGTATACACACTCGGGTTTCTCAACAAGAAAACTGCCGAGAATCTCACGACGAGAAAATAGAGGGCAGGTTCTCTATTTTTCTCGTCTAGATTCTGGGCAGTTTTCTTGTTGAGAAACCTGAAAGCCTCGTACACACGCTCCGAGTTTACTCGGCAAGAAAGCTCTGCCAGCAGTTTTTGCTGGTTCTTGCCGAGTAAACGGAGCGTGTGCACGAAGCTTAAGTCTCCCAACTGGGGACATTTGTAGCTATGCAATCCTCACAGAGATAGTTAACTCTCATCCTCACTTTGGACAGTGGGGGCTATTTACGAAAGGCAAATCCACTTTGCACTACAAGTGCAAACTACAAGTGCACTTGAAATTGCACTGATAGTGCAGTCGCTGTAAATCTGAGGGGTAGATCTGAAATGAGGGGAAGCTCTGCTGATTTTATCATCCAATCATGTGCAAGCTAAAATGCTGTTTTTTATTTTCCTTGTGCATGTCCCCCTCGGATCTTCAGCGACTGCACTTTCAAGTGCACTTGTAGTGCAAAGTGGATTTGTCTTTAGTAAATAACCCCCAGAGTGTCTATATTGCTGCCTGTGTCCTTGAAAGATTTCCATAACAACCTGTTCAGTCTTAGGCCCTTTCACATGGACGAACCGTTGACCATTCTTTTTCACTGCGGGAGCAGTGTGAAAGGAGCCTTATGCCCTGTACACACGATCACTTTTTGTGATGAAAAAAAATGTAATTTTTTGTCATGAAAAAAAACGACATTTTTCAAACTTCATTTTCAAAAATGACGTTGCGTACACACCATCATTTTTGGAAAATGATGAACAAAGTGACGGCACTCTAAAGGGGAAGTTCTATTTGCCTTGAGGCTGCTTTTAGCTGGTTACTTGTTAGTAAAAGACGATTCCTGCTTTTTTGTCTGTTACAGCGTGATGAATGTGCTTACTCCATTATGAATGGTAGTTTTACCTCCCGTCTCCTAACTTGCTTCTGGGCATGTGCGGGTTTAAAACGTCATTTTTTACGTAGTTTTGCCCACACACGATCATTTTTTATGACACAAAAAATGACATTTCGAAAAATGACATAAAAAATTCAAGCATGTTCGAATTTTTTTTTGGTCATTTTTCAGAAGACATAAAATGACATTTTGGCCACACACCATCATTTTAAATGACATTTTGAAAAATGTCATTTTTTTTCATCACAAAAAGTGATCGTGTGTACGAGGCATAAGGGAGGAAAACTCTCCCAAAAGTGGACAGAGACAGCACTAAAAGGTTATCAACTGTTCAAACTATTCCCCTTTGTATACAAAATGAATTAATAAAGTCCGGAGTCCCTTAAAGCAGAGGTTCACCCAAAAGCGAACCTCCGCTTTTCGGAACCCTCCCCCCCTCTGGTATAATATCTGATACCTTTCAGGGGGGGTGCAGATACCTGTATAAAACAGGTATTTGCACCACTTCCTGGTATAGACTTCTGTGGAAGTCCGGCCCCTCCGCGTCACCCCCCCCCCCCCGTTGTGTTCTGGGAAACACAACGGGGACCAGTGGGAACTGCGCAGTGCAGTAGGGAACCGGGCAGTGAAGCCGCAGCGCGAGAGTCTATACCAGGAAGTGGTGCTAATACCTGTTTTATACAGGTATCTGCACCCCCTCCCCCCTGAAAGGTGTCAAATGTGGACATCGGAGGGGGGGAGGGTTTCCGAAAAGCGGAGGTTCACTTTCATTCCAGACAATACAGTGTCCTGGAATGAAAATGACACAGCCACCCCCCAGGCTAATCTGATTCCCCCAAAAAAGGCCACCACATCACTGCTTTACTCACTGACAGTACTTGTCCTGGCCGGGAATGCCTGGAGGAGCACAATCCCGCCCCCTGCTTGTGATTGGATAAATCATAAATCCCGCCTCTTGTGTCCAATCACTGTGTTGTAATTCGTTACAGTACAAGCAGATTTTTGGGAAGGGAGAGTGTCCCTGAATGGTAGTTTGGAAATGTGGTCACCCTAGTCCTGCATGATTCTGCTGGCTGGAGCAATTTAGAGGAATCACAGGGTGGAAGAAAGTAGCCATATCAAGGTTTAAAGTGGATGTAAACCTCCCCCCCCAAAAAAAAATTTTGATGTCACAATGTAGAGTATAAGATTTCCTATCATCTGTGCCCAATCTTGCCACACAGAGTTAATCCAGATCCGAGTAATCCTCTTTTAATGTTCAGTGAAAATGAACAGCCTTCCAGATAAAAACCTGTCTAAATAAAAAGTCAGTTTTCTCTCTTCTTGCTTTGAGTGAGAGGTTATTTACATATCTAGCTTGGACATGTTTATCATATGTTATGTTTATCATAACATGAGGTATAACAAGTGAGAAATCCACCTCTCCCCCACATAACACATCCTGGTAATATACAATGAACTTTGGATCACCTCATGTTATGATAACATATGATAAACATGTCCAAGCTACATATGTAAATAACCTGTCACTGAAAGCAAAAACAGAGAAACGGACTTTAGAATTTGGCACGTTTTTATCTGGAATTCTGTAAATTTGCACTAAACATTACAAGAGGATTACTCAGCGCTGGATTAACTCTGTGTGGCAAGACTGGGCACAGATGATAGGAAATCTTATACTCTACATCAGGGGTGTCAAACAGGCGGCCCTCCAGATGTTGCAAAACTACAAGTCCCATGAGGCATTGCAAGGCTAACAGTTACAAGCATGACTCCCACAGGCAGAGGCATGATGGGACTTGTAGTTTCGGAACAGCTGGAGGGCCGCCAGTTTGACACCCCTGCTCTACATTGTGACATCAAAAAAAATAAAAAAAATTTTGGGGTTAACATCCACTTTAAGGTAGGCATTACAGCTTATTCCTCAATTCCTAAAGTTAACACGCATTTAATCCTTGCAGTGCAGGAAGGCCCCACTGCAAGGGGATTTGTTTTTTGATGCCCAGAGTTGGGATTAAAAACTGAGGCTAGCAATGACAGCCTACATAATGACAGGTGTACTTTAAGCTTTATGTAACATGCATAGGTGTGTGCAGCCTAATGAATTAGGGTGTGCTCCCTTAAGATCAAACACACATGCATGTATATGTATCTACATATATATGACCCCGGCACATTGATCTCCCTGCTGGTACAGTGAAAGAGAAGAGCATTAACCAGTGGCGGCCCGCCCATATGGGCGCACGGGCGCCGCCCCCCCTCCCGCAGTCACAAAAAAAAAAAAGAATTAAAAAAAAAAAAAAACGGGCCCTTTAAGAACTTTTATTCGGCTAAAATGTCATTTTGACATTTTAGCCGAAGTTCTGGCGGCCGTCTATAGAGGGCGCTGCAGCGCCACCCCCTCTCGCAAGTAACACACTATCAATGCTATGCATTGGACGTGTGTTACTGTTGCCAGCTGCCTGGTCTATTCGTATAACCGGACATGGGACGCCGGTTACCCGAATAGCGACAGCTGGTTGGCTGAGGGGAACTGCCTATCAAAGCCAGTGGCTCTGATAGGCTTTTCCAGTCCCGCCCTCCGGCTCTCGGAAGTCTATGCTCGGAGCGCAGACAATCTGCGGTCCTTGCATTAGACTGACAGCCGTTTCAGCCAATCAGGTTCCCGGATTCTGGTTTTCAGGAACCTGATTGGCTGAAGCTTCTCCAGGGCGGCAGAAGACATCGAGGGAGGACATGGAAGCGTCAGGTAAGTGATTTTTTTACAGGGAAAGGGGCAGCATGGGGCACAGTGGCAGCATGGGGCACAGTGGCAGCATGGGGCACAGTAGAAGCATGGGGCACAGTGGCATCATGGGGCACAGAGGCAACAATGAGCACAGGCCGGGCACAGTGGTGACAATTGATGGCACAGTGACTGAATATGATGGCATGGCAGAGAGGTGACAATTGATGGCACAGTGACTGCATTTGGTGGCATGGCACAGTGGCTGCATGTGATGGGCACAGTGAGGCTGCAATATTTTTTTTTTCGTTTGCGCCCCCCCAAAAATTTTGAGCACCAGCCGCCACTGGCATTAACACTTCTCTTATGGCAGAGCCGGTAAGAGGGAGATCCTTCCCATGTTCCTGTTGCTACACAGAACGATAACACTAAAGTGCATGGGGTGATTAGGGTGTGCCTGGGCACACCCTGTGCGCACTCCTATGGTAACATGCATGCTTACTCATCTCCTCATACTTCTCACATGTACATTTTATTATATACTGTATACACACACACACAATAAAACTAGCAAGAGATCTGATTGGAACATGCTTGGCTGAGTTTGGATACGTAAATTAAAAAACATTTTCAGTTTGCACAAAGTTACATTTTAAACAATGGCCTCCTTTACACAAAGTGTGACTAAAGGCAAGGGAACTCTGTAAAGTAAAAGCTGCTTATGCTTACTCAACCCACAAATTCCTTAAAAGCTTAAAGGCTATAATTTTAGAGATTAGATAATCAAAGAGAATTGTATTGCATATAAACTGGGGTCTCTTTCCATAGGAAAGGAAAGAGCTAATGGATCTCACTGCTGTATAGTTCCTGATGCCTTTTGCATTATGCCATTATAGATGATCCAAATTCAGAACTAGTTTTGATATACCTGTGTCTCTACATGTCTGGCTCTATGTTGTGGTGATACCTCAAAATATACATTATGGGCCAGATTGATATCTTTGCTCTGGATGGTTTGCGTTGCGCTGCCGATAGGAGCAAGTCTTCACACGAAGCACTGATATATCATCTGTCGCGGGTACGGGGCGTGTAATGCTAACTACGCCCCCGCCGCCGACGTACAAGAAAACATCCCCGCTGTCCAAAATCTGTGAAGTTGGCACCACATGTTTGCAAGCGACGTTTTTTTTTTTTTTCCCGAAAACCTATACCTAACATAGAATAAAAATATGCGCCGCGTACCATACGTTTGTGCGCCGGATCGCGTGAATTGCTTGTACTATTTTTTGAATCGGCGGGAACGCCCCCGGCGCCATGTGCCGCAAAAACTTGGTTCAACCCGGCGTCTGTTTTCTGGTTAGAAAACAGAAACGCCGGCTAAAGCCACTTACGCTGGCGGAACATCCGCCAGCGTCAATTCAATGGTTTATATCGATATATCATCTGCCCCGCTGTGTGAAGTTGGCCACTTTGCAATAAAAATATACCCGTTTGTGTCTTGTTGAATTGTGCCGCAAAAACTGGTTTCTGAATTTTAAAAACCCCGCCCAACCCCTTGTTGCTGAATTTTAAAAACAAACACACCATTTGTTTGTGCCGTATCAATAAACGTTTGTGCCGCTTTGGTTTCGGAGATATTGTGCGTTATATGTTGCCAAACCACACGGACTTTACACCTCGTTATTAAATCTTACATGCAACTACATTTATTTGTTCCCGGTTTGTGCAGATTTGGTGGATATTGTACATGATGTTTTACTTCACATGTGTAGTTTTACCCCCCCCCCTCCAACTGCAGGGATCCCCTTACGATCCTTTCCCTGCATGTTTGCTCCCCCCCCCCCCTTTCCGATTCTCTAGCCATGATTTGAAGGACAGGGAGGAATGGATTGGAGAAGGGGCGGGCACAGCTGGCTCTGCCTCTAGTAAGGCAGAGCCAGCTGTCAATCAGGCAGCAGGGTGGATCTCAAGAGTAATGACCACCATTTTATTCCCTAGGGTGTCTGCTAAAAAATATATATAATGTTTGGGGTTCTGATTAATTTTCTAGCAAAAGAAATTGTAATTTTTACATTAAGGAGAAAAGTGCCACAAAAGGCCCAGTGATCAAGTGGTTAATGTACCCTAATGCCCTTGATTACCCTGTATGTAGACAGGAAATATTTAAAGCATTTCTGTATGTTACTACAATGATTTTACATTCTGGCTAACCTTGAAAACTGGATGTATACAGTACATGGGGACATCAGTTATTAACACAACTAGGGTTGCCACCTGAGTGACCACTATATTAGGTTGTCTTGCTAGTGCTAATATTGCAAAAAAATAGTTTGTATACAGACTGACACAAGCAGCAAACACACAATCACCTATTCCGAATATATAGTTTACACTGCAATTGCATACATTGCCTATTTATTAATATTAATAATAAGTCAAATTAAAGATGTTAAAAATGTATGTACCCTGGATTCCCTGAGCAAGCAGTGAAACCATTAAGCAAAAAGTTGTTTGAACTCTAATACAGTGAGGCCCGAAGCGAAAAAAAGAAATAAAGAAATAGCGAAGGGCCTCACTGTATTAGAGTTCAAACAACTTTTTGCTTAATGGTTTCACTGCTTGCTCAGGGAATCCAGGGTAAATAAATGTTTAACCCAAGGGAGAGGAGGGGGTAGCCCAAGGGAGAGCAGGGGCTATGTGCATTTAAGAAATGGTGTTTCTGCCCTGGTGCAGGTAGTAACTTGGACCCCCTACAGGTGCTGGACAGGCTGCCTTCCCAGCTCAGGGCAGAGGCAGTGTCCAGAGGAGTGGAGTGGCTGCAGAAGCAGCTCTCATCTGTCCTTGGAGATTGAGCCCCCGGGACAGGGGGACAGGAGTTCATACTTGAAGGTATCGGCCTCCAGACTGCTTCTCTCTGGACCCCCCCCCCGAGCTTGGCTCTGCATCGGGAGTCGCATGCGGGCCCCTTCAAGATTACCCACAAAGCATTTATCTGCGCCCACGATCAGCGATCCAGGAAGGAATATCCTTCATCGGCCCTCCCGGCATCAGGATCAAGAAACGACGAGCTCCTCCCCGGGCGATAAGTCAGTGGGGACGGACGCCTCGGTAGGGGAATCTCATGCTGCTAATAACACTGGCTGGGAAGGGTTTAAGATCGAGGCAACCGAAGGGTTAAATGTGTGTCTAGGGAATGCTTTCTAACTGTGGGGGAAGTGCTTTTAGTATGGGAAAGTAGAGATCCGTGTTTCTGCTTTGTAGGAACACAGGATCACAGCCTTCCCTTCTCACAGAACTGTGGTCTGCTTGTTTACATAAGCAGACCGCCATTTTGCCTGTCTCCCAAATGATCAGTGGGTCACAGTGGACATTGCGTCCGTCGGACCCGCTGATTAGCTCTCTTTGTCTAATCACAGCGGGTCTAATCAGTGCAGGATCACGTACAGGTACTTTGCGGCCATATATTTACTGTATTTATTAGTTTATCCACCTAAAACAAAAAGCTTAACGTAGGTGCATGCTGCCATTTGAAAGATCATACCATTGTTATGACATGCTACAGGATGTGGACCCCTGCTTACATACAGAGTATAAGTAGAGCATATTCAAAATGTAAGTATGTCTGTTACTTTTCATGTGGTACCTGATATGATACTTGTGAATTTCTCAGTTGTTGATTGCGAGCTACCTGGTACATGCTGTATAACGTGGTTTGTGCATCCCTTATTTATAAATAAAGAATTAAAAAAGAAGGGGCCAGATTCAGAGAACCCAACGTAAATTTGTGCAGGCGTAGCGTATGCTATTTACGCTACGCCTCCGCAACTTTTACAGGCAAGTGCCTTATTCAGAAAGCACTTGCTCCGTAAGTTGCGGCAGCGTTGCGTAAATAGGCCGGCGTAAGGGCGCCTAATTCAAAATAGGCAGGTAGGGGGCGTGATCCATGTAAATGAATCATGATCCCACGTAATTTACGTTTTTTCCGAACAGCGCATGCGCTGTCTGTGGACGTATCCCAGTGCGCATGCGCGAAATCACGACGCAAATAGTCAATGAAAACGACGTGAACGTAACTTACGCCCAGCCCCATTCCCGAACGATTTATGCAAACGACGTACAATTCGACGCTGTCCCGACGTCCATACTTAACATTGGCTGCACCTCATATAGCAGGGGTAACTTTACGCCGGACTTACGCTTACGCAAACGACGTAAAATACGAAGCCCAGCCGCAAGTACGTGAATCGGCGTATCATTTGCATATTTGACGCGGAAATCGACGGAAGCGCCACCTAGCGCCCAGCGTAAATATGCAACTAAGATACGACGGCGTAAATGACTTAAGCCGCTCGTATCTTAGCTAAATTCCGGCGTATCTTGTTTTCTGAATACAGAAAAAAGATACGCCGCCGCAGATTAGAAGTTACGCGGCGTATCTCTAGATACGCCAACGTAAACTCTATCTGAATCTGGCCCAAGATGTTTATCTGAACTTTTTTAATATTTCTTTCTTTTATCTAGGAAAATACCTTTAAATGAAGCAGAAAACTTTACACTGTTCATTAAAAATTCAGTTTATTTTAGCAAATTTCGATTTTCAGGGTAAGTGATTTAAGGAAAATATTTTAGGTATATAGGTATAGTCTTGAAATGTCCAACCTTGTCACATTTGTAATCTTTTGCAATAAACTATGATGTCCACCATACATGTCAACAGTCCCCGATCTAATCCAAAGTAAGCTCTAAACAAGATTCGTACAGCCCCTGCTCATCAGGCGTTGCTTTTTTTACATACTGCAGTCAGGGAGGAGAGACATTGCTTTTGCTGTGTGATGTCCTTCTCAGGCTGCCTGTGTGTTCATGTAGAGGTGTGGTACAGGGCAGGAAACATAAAATGGGAAGTGTGTCAAAGTGGCCAGGGGACAACTTACAAAGTAAACTAAAGCCTCGTTCACATGCGTGGTTTTCTCGGCCAGAAACAGCAGGAAAACTGCTGGCAGAGCTTTCTTGCCGAGTACACCGTGCGTGTGTACGAGGCTTTGAGGTTTTTTGTTGAGAAAATTGCCCAGAATCTAGAAGAGAAAAATAGACAACCTGCTCTTTCCTGCCGAGAATCCGTGTGTATACTTACCTACCTCCATGGAAACCCACGCATGCTCGAAATGACTTTGACACATGCGCGGTAGCTTCCAAGGCGATCGTGGTGACAAATTATTCTATCAGTCCTTCTGATTATAGAATCCCCTCTAACCGCCAACTGTCTAGGCCTTCCTGCACTACCCTCAGTAACCCCTACTACACAGGTGTCAAACACAAGGCCCGTGGGCCAAATCCGGCCCTTCAGGCCATTTCAGGAGATCTCCAGCCTTTTCAAGCAATGCATCCAGCTTCTTTCCAGCAGCAGCAGCATAAGGAAAGGGGGGTGTACTATGATGTAAGGGAGAGTGGGGGACTCAAGCTCTGATGATGGGGTTTTGTAACTTGCTCCTCCAGATCTCTAATGTGAGCTTCTAGAATGGCAACCCGCTCACATATGTTGAAGCTGTTGCTCTATTGTTGTATACATGTGGCACACTGTGCACTGCACAAAAACCTTTACTCTTGCTCAGGACTTTTTTTCAGGGGGAACTTGGGGGAACTCAGTTCCACCACCTCTGGCTCAGACCGTTTGGTGCCTGCTCACCACAATCACTTGTAAACACAGAAGTCTGGTTTATGTGTTTACACGTGACAGCGTTGTAACCCCCTGAACTCTGCACTCTGTATGTAATGCAGTTCTGGTATTTAATGCCCCTTTAAGACCCTTCTACTGTTTGTGAAATCTGAACAGGGTCGTGGTTGAGTTCCTGCACTTACTTTCTGAGAAAAAACCTCTGCTCTTGCTAGCACTCATTATCCCAGTTACAAAATTAATATTAATAACAGGAAATTTCAGATGTTACTTACAGGTAGTGCATTCTTACATAGTGTGTGAATGTTTGTTTATCTATTATTATATGTAATTATATTTACTACGTCATTTTCCGCAGTCATTTCTTATAGACTAAATCCTTGACTTTTTTATAACTTTCAGCAAGCAGTTTTTTTGATTTTAAATATAGTTTGTCACAACTGTCTATTACAGCCATTCTCAACTAGGGTTCCTCCAGAGGTTGTTAGGGGTTCCATGGGTTGTAGCTAAATAATCTTCCATTGCTGTATGGCAAAACAAGCAGCATGACACAATTAGGAAAACTAAATGTGGAGGGAGGACTCTGGATGTACGAGGATCATTATTCTGGAACTCTCTACCTTTACATTTAAGACGGGAGAAGGATTTGTTAAAGTTCAGGAAGTTTTTAAAAAGTTTTTATTTTCTCAGGCGTATGGTCTTAATTAGGGTTAGATATTAGCAGTTTTATCAGTTTTAGCTGTTGATGTTATCATGTGATTTTTAAGTGATTATTATATTGTATTGTGAGATGTGTTTTTACATGTATCTGTGGTTCTATGAGCGCATCGAGGCCTTCGGGTAATGACTGCGCTCCCAAAAAGCATTTTTATAAATAAATAAATAAATAAATTATGTTTTTAAATATAAAGGTGTCATTCTGACCACGAGTTAGGCCTCGTACACACGATCAAATCTGTCCGCTGGAAACGGTCTGCTGGACCGTTTCAGCAGACAGATTCGATCGTGTGTACGGGCGAGCCGACGGATTTGGCCACCCGACAGATTTCAAAGCATGCTTTGAAATCTATCGGGTGGGAATCCGTCCGCCCGACATGTCTGCTGGTTAGTACACTTACCAGCAGACATGTCGTCCCGCACCGCCGCCGAATGGATTCGGCGCATGCGCGGAAGTGTTTTAATTCCTGGTGGGTGACGTGGCGGCGTCAACGTCACCGACACGTCAGCGCGCTGTCTGCTGGCGGGGATTTTGGTTTGCTCGTGTGTACACGCGAGCAAACCAAAATCCCAGCAGACAGATTTGTTCAAATCTGTCGGACAGACAGATTTGAACAAATCTGTCTGCTCGTGTGTACGAGGCCTAAGGGTTCAGTTTTTCATACTGACAATCAAAGTAAAGGACATTTTCCCCATCGAACTCCAATTAACTAGCTTTGGTAAGGATTCCCTGAAAGCTATATAATATGTGGGTTTGAAGGCTGAGAAAGGCTGTATAATGTACACATAAATACTTTGCCTTGAATTTTTCAGTTGATCATGAACATTTAAATGTCCAAGTCATTCTGTCTTTTTTTGTTTTTCAAAAGGGCAAACACACTGAAGACATTGGATGATACTTATTTTAAGAGCTGTAGATATGATCCAGTCTCCAGACCGTACTGTCCAGTTTTCACAATCAAGAATATTATAACAAAAACTAAAAATAGCTTTGAAGAACTGTCTCTTATGGTATATTTTCACTTTTATTTTAAACTTACATGTAATTAAGATGCAAATAAGTGCCATCAATGGGAATATTCAGGAAGGTGGACACTGTTCTAGGGTCTTCCAGTGATTAATTTTTACATTTATTGCAATTATTATGTGCAAATACGGTAATAAATATACTTGTTAATATTTTTTTTAGGTATTGGGTATTATATGCTGCAGCAAGGAAAAAGAAGGATTTTTAATAACAGCTTACCTGTAAAATCCTTTTCTTGAAGTACATCACGGGACACAGAGCGCATAGTCATTACATATGGTTATATGGGTACCTTCAGGTGTGGACACTGGTGTAATCAACTTCACAGGAAGTTCCTCCCTATATAACCCCCTCCCACTGAGAGTGCTTCAGTTTTGTAGCAAGCAATTTCTCCGAGGTTACACAATGTTCCCCAAAAGAGGGGTGGGAGCTCTGTGTCCCGTGATGTACTTCAAGAAAAGGATTTTACAGGTAAGCTGTTATTAAAAATCCTTCTTTCTTTATCGTACATCACGGGACACAGAGCGCATAGTCATTACATATGGGATGTCCCAAAGCAATGCTCCATGAAGGGAGGGAGACCGTAAGGCCAAAAATAGCCAAACAAAAAACATTATCAGGAGGTAAAATAGCTCCACCAACAGAAAAAAGGGGGCGTGAACCGGGCCAGAGGATTCTATACTGCTGCCCGTAGGACCGCCTGCCCAAATGCTGCGTCCGTAGCCTTTGCGACGTCCAACTTATAAAATTTAGTAAACGTATGTACGGAAGACCAGGTTGCCGCTTTGCAAACCTGTGCCATAGAGATCTGATGGTGTGCCGCCCAAGAGGCACTCATGGCCCTCGTAGAATGGGCTTTAACTGATAAGGGAGGTGGAACGCGCTTCAGACCATAGGCCTGACAAATCAGCTGCTTAATCCACCTAGCCAAGGAAGACTTGGCAGCCGGCTGACCCTTCTTGGGGCCATCCGGAAGAACGAAAAGCACATCTGTTTTCCGAATCTTCTCTGTAGCCTTGAGATAGACCCTCATGTCTCGAACCACGTCCAAAGTATGAAGCAGTCTTTCCTCTCTGGACTGGGGAGTAGGAAAGAAGGATGGTCGGACTAGGTCCTGATTCAAGTGAAAACTGGATATGACCTTAGGAAGGAAAGAAGGTTGAGGCCGCAGAACCACTCTGTCCTTATGCAGAATCAGGTACGGTTCCCTGCAAGACAAGGCTGCCAGCTCGGAGACCCTTCTGGCCGAAGCCATAGCCACCAAGAAAACCAACTTTCGGGTTAGCAGCACAAGAGGGATTTCTGTCAGAGGTTCAAACGGCTGCTTTTGTAAAGCTGACAAGACCAGATTTAAATTCCAGGGGCAGAGGGGAGCTCTAATAGTGGGATTCACATGCAAGACCCCCTGCAAGAAGGTTTTCACAAGCGAATGCGTGGCCAAAAGCCTTTGAAACCATATCGATAAGGCAGACACCTGCCCCTTTAGAGTACTAAGAGCCAACCCCTTGTCAACGCCAACCTGGAGGAATCGCAAGATCCTGTCAATAAAAAACTTGCGAGGATGCCCTCCTTGAGACTCGCACCACTCCACATAGGTCCTCTAGACTCTGTAATAGATATTTCTAGAGACTGGCTTTCTAGCCTGAATTAACGTAGATATGACTTGGCTGAGAGGCCTCTGCCCTTAAGAATTAGGGATTCAGCCGCCAAGGCATCAAATTTAGCTGCTGTGAAGCAGGGTGGTAGATCGGGCCCTGAGACAGCAGATCTGGGCGCAGGGGGAGTGGCCACGGTGCCCCTACTGACATCCTCACGATGAGTGCGTACCAAGCCCTTCTGGGCCAGGCTGGGGCCACCAGGATCACCGGCCTGCGCTCCACCCTGATCCTTCGTAGAAGGCGGGGAATCATCTGTAGTGGAGAGAACGCATACAGGAGAGAAAACTGGTGCCAGGGGCAAACCAACGCATCGGTCCCGTAGGCCGAGGGGTCCCTGGCTCGGGATACGAATTTGTCCAATTTCTTGTTGAATCTTGTTGCCATGATGTCCACATCGGGAACTCCGAATCTTTGGCAAATCTCTTGGAATACCTGGGGGTGAAGAGACCACTCTCCCGGGAGTAACTGTTGACGACTCAAAAAATCTGCTTGAGAATTGTCTATCCCTGGGATGAACACTGCTGAGATGCAGGGTACATGGGCTTCGGCCCATGAGAAAATCAGGTTTACTTCCCTTTGAGCCGCTAGGCTCCTTGTGCCCCCCTGGTGGTTTATGTATGCCACCGCCGTGGCATTGTCGGACTGTATCCTTACTGGCAGACCCTGCAGGGGGAGAGTCCAGGCGACCAGGGCCAACCGAGCAGCTCTGATCTCTAGGACATTGATGGGAAGCAGACTTTCTGCCTCTGACCACTGTCCCTGCTGGGTCCGTTTCCCTAAGATTGCCCCCCAACCTGTTAGGCTGGCATCTGTGGTTACTATTTTCCACGTGATGGGGCAAAAGGTCTTCCCTTTTGACAATTTTTGAGGGACCAGCCACCAGTACAGGCTGCGCCTGACTCCTGGGGAAAGACCTAATGGACGGTCTAATGCCTGTATGGACCTGTTCCAAGCAGAGAGAATAGCTGCCTGGAGAACTCTGGTATGGATCTGGGCATAGGGCACTGCTTCGAAGGCGGCTACCATCTTTCCCAGCAGTCGCATGCATAGGCGAATAGTCGGCCTCTTTTTGCCTAGGACTATTTGAATTGTTTGAGTCAATGACCTGATCTTTTCTTGAGGTAAAAATATCCTCTGGCATTCTGTATCTAACCGAAGGCCTAGATATTCCAACTGTCTTGTGGGTTGCAACCTCGATTTTCCTTGGTTCACAACCCACCCGAATTCTTGTAGATGCCGAACTGTGCGGACTACTGCATGATTGAGGTTGGAAGCTGATCTGTCGATAACCAGGAGATCGTCCAGTTATGCCAGGACCAAAATGCCTTCTGTCCTTAGGACGGCTAGCACCGGGGCTAACACCTTTGTGAATACCCACGGAGCTGTTGCCAACCCGAAAGGGAGGGCTACGAACTGGAAATGACTTTGATCTATCATAAAACGAAGAAACTTGTGATGTGCTGGGTAGATCGGCACATGCAGATATGCATCCTTTATGTCTATAGATGCTAGAAAGTCGCCTTGATGCAGGCTGGCTGTCACTGAACGTATAGAATCCATACGAAAGGTCTGAATCTTTAGAAAGCGATTTAGGCGTTTGAGGTCTAGGATAGGCCTGACGCCGCCACTGGGTTTTGGTATAATAAAAAGGTTGGAGTAGAATCCCAGACCCCTTTCTTGGGTTGGTACTACAATTACTCCTTGGAGCAAGAGGCGATCCAACGCCTTTACGAGAGAGGCCCTCTTTAACGGGTCGCTTGGAAGACTTGACCCCTGAAAATGAGGAGGGGGGATTTCTCGAAACTCTAGTTTGTAGCCTGTGGCTACCCCGGACCGAACCCAAGAGTCGGGAATTCTGGCCTTCCAGACTTCGGAGAAAAACTGAAGTCTTCCCCCCACCCAAGAGAGTGGGGGCGCCCCTTCATGAATCTGACTTGATAACTGGTTTAGCCGGCTTGCGAGACCAGGGCCTCTTGTTTGCCGCGGCTTGTCCCTGTGGGCGGCTATTAACTGCTGAACGCCCGGGAGGCCGTCGATACTGACGGGAAGTCGAAGGGGCCGAGCCTGCAAAGGCCTGTCGTTTAAACGCGGGCCCACGCGGTCTTTTCTTGACCGGTAAGGAAGAACTTTTACCACTTGATATGGTTTGGATATATTTATCTAGGTCTTCACCGAATAGTCTTCCCCCATGAAAGGGAAACCCTGCTAAAAGCTTTTTGCAGGGTGCCTCTGCTGACCAGTTCTTTAGCCACGAAAGACGACGCATGTGAACCACCAGCAGAGATAACCGGGATGCCTGTTGGATGAAGTCCTTAATAGCATCTACTGCAAAGCAGAGAGCCCTAGGGAAATCTGCTAATTCACGAGTTTGCTGAGCCGGCATGTCCTTTAATATCTGTTTTGCCTGATCCTTTAAGGCCTGACAAACGCCAATGGCTGCCACCACTGGCTGAACCATGGCACCTACTGTGGTGAAAGAAGCCTTCAGTAGGGTCTCTAATTTTTTGTCGACCGGATCCTTGAACATCTGGACATTTTCAACCGGACAGGTCAGGGATTTATTCACGCAGGAAATGGCCGCGTCCACTGTGGGGAGTGCCCATTTCTTTAAAAATTCCTCTTCCATAGGATAGAGAATAGAGAACCTCTTAGGAGGGATAAAGATCCTATCAGGTCGAGCCCAATCCTGGTAAATCACGCTCCGCAGAAGGGGGTGAATCGGAAAAGACACACAAGTTAATGGAGCCTTTAAAGAACCCAATGAGGATACCACAGGGGCTACTAGTTCTGGCACTGGAAGTTTAAAAGCAGTGCGAACTATATCGGTCAAAGACTGGATCCACAGGCTCTCCGCTTGAGAGGCCGAAAAATATTCATCTACAGTGGAACCCTCCATGTCTGAACCTTTGGGACTTGGGTCTGCTTGATCCCCTTGTGGGTCCCGTTCCTCCGAAGAGGAGACCTCCGCATCTGAAAACACCAAACTAGGTGAGGGGGATCTAGCCCGTTTGCTGCTTGGCAAACGGCGGGCAAACAAAGCAGTTAACCTTTTCTCTAGCCCACCCAGGGTGGTCGCTAGCATTTCTTCCGTTACGTAAACGGGAATGGGTGGATCGGGGGCCGCCTCTGCCCCCAGCATCCCCAATGGCTCTTGTACTATGCTACTCGGTGGTCTAACTGGTGAGGGTGGGGCCGTTGAAGCCTGGCCTAAATCCTCTGACCCCGATGGAGACCTTTTGTTTCTTGGCACCTTTTGCAGCCTTGGCTGGTCCTGATGCCTTTGGAGCCATTGCACAACCTTGAGTCACCCCTCTAGCCAACACCTGACTGTTGTAGCTAGGAATAATTAATATGAGAACAGGCTGAGGAAAAATGAAAATTTTTTGTATATATATTTTTTTTTTTTTTTACCCGCCTGGGAGGTGGCAATACTGAGGAAAACCTGTGAGTATTGCAACACCAATGCCCGTTAGCCGGAGTCCAAGGTTGACTCAGATACTGCTGGATCTAAGGCTGAGTCCCTTTAAGCAAAAAAAACTCTTTTTTTTTTTTTTTCTGGTCAATAGTGGAACTAAGTCCTAGACCTGAAGATCCACAAACCGCCACTGGGTGTCACTGTGGCCAAAAGACCCAGCTGCGCGCTCTGTGTCCTTCTTCCTCTGCCTCCAGGAGGGAAAGACCAGCCAGAGAAAAAGTTTTACTTTTAAAACAGACCCTGACGCTGCTGGCCCGCCCCCCCAACGCACGCCGACGCTATAAAAGGCGGCGTGCACGCGCGCGCACGCGCGCGCGCACGCGCACATGCGCGCGCACCCCCCCACGCTGAAAACAACATGGAGGAAGCAGAGCAGAGGAAAAACATGGACCAGCGCCAGGCAGCACCAACAGACACCAGGTAAGCACTAATCTTATTGTAGTGCCCAGAGAGAGGAAGCTGTCCCCATGGGCTTCCTAAGAAACAGGAGTTTTCACCAGCAATTTCCTCTTTAAAACATGTGGGGTTGCAGTATCAATGCTAACAGGCAGACCTGGGGTGAGTAGCAAATATATATCTTACACAAGTATACATATATCTACATGTTATCTGGGTAAACATTAGTATCCCATCCTGCCCACACAGACATAGTGGAGATAGTGGCTGATGCACAAGCATACCATTAGCCAACCCAGAACCCCCAGGGGGATACCTACTGTCGAACCAAGTCCCGCAGGTTCCCTCTTACCTGCTCCACGCCGCAGGGTATTGCAAACTGCAAGAGGCCCAATCTTCCCCCATCTCCGTGGGTATTGTCTCGGACCTTCAGGGACCGGGGTCCTGTGTTAAGGAACCCACACCCCTGGACCTATATAGCATCCTGGCATCAGTAGCGTTTAGTCCTGGGAGAGACCAAGGCACTGGAGCCCAGAATCCAGCCCTCCAAGGAGAGGCATTATAGGCAACACCCCACGCAGGCAGGGCCCGGGTACCGTACACCTTGGCTTTGAAGCACTTCGGACGGATCCGGCTAGCTATCCTGGGTCCCGAGACCTCCGAGGGACAGCTAGACGTGACCAACACCTAAGACACTGGCGAAAAAACTGAAGCACTCTCAGTGGGAGGGGGTTATATAGGGAGGAACTTCCTGTGAAGTTGATTACACCAGTGTCCACACCTGAAGGTACCCATATAACCATATGTAATGACTATGCGCTCTGTGTCCCGTGATGTACGATAAAGAAAAGTTCTCCTGTGTTGGCAGCACGCTGCAGAGCTGGACCTCTGCTCTCATGCACAATGCAGAGATCCAGGTCTGACACACTGGGGTTGATTTACTAAAACTGGAGAATGCAACATTTGGCGCAGCTCTGTATACAAACCAATTGGCTTCCATTTTTTTATTTTCAAAGTTTAATTGAACAAGCTGAAGTTATGCCACATACACACAGTCGGAATTTCCAATGGAAAAAGTCAGATGGAATTTTTCCATCGAATATTCTGACCGTGTGTATGCCCCATCGGACTTAGAAAGAGAACAAAAAATCAATTTTTTTCCGACGGAAATTCTGTTCGTCTGTATGGAATTCCGACAGGGAAAAAAACATGCATACTCGGAAACAATTTGTAGTCGTAGTGTTGTACGTCACCGCGTTTTTGACGGCTGGAATTTGGTGTGTACGCAAGACAGCTTGAGCGGAATTCCGTTGGAAAAACCCGTTTGTACGTACGCGGCATTAGAAGCTGATTGGCTACCATGTACAGCTGCGCCAATTTTGTAATCTGCAGTTTTGGTAAATCAACCACACTGCTCCAATTAACACTAATTATTATTTAAAAATTAAAAATATTTTTTAGAGCTTTCTTTCAAGCCTGCACATTAGAAAATATACACTAGCAATTTGTATTATATAGGTAAATTTTTGGGGAGTTAACAGGATGATTTCCTTTTTTATTTCAGGGTGGAGTTGTTAGAATTGACATTGAGTGGAAATGCAATTTGGATCAAGCAAAAGTCTGCATACCACAATACTCCTTTGGATTGCAAGATAAAAACAACAACTTCAGGTTAGATTCATATGTTGCTGATCATTTTATATTTACTGTATTTGACACAATAAATATATTTACATTAGAATTCCTGACCAGGACTTTTTTTTTAGTTCTGAATTGGGAAGTGTTCCATTTTAAATTTTTTCCTAATGGAAGATATCTCTAACTTGGTCTCAGACATCTTAGGCCCTGACAGACAGTTTTCATCAGACAACTCTGAACTTGTCTGATGGTCTGGTGTGCGTACACACCATCGGACCAAAATCCGATCAGACCAGAACGCGGTGACGTAGAACACAACGACGTGATGAAAAAATGAAGTTCAATGCTTCCAAGCATGCGTCGACTTGATTCTGAGCATGCGTGGGTTTTTGGTCCGATGCTTTTGTGTACTAACCATCCAACCTGTCCGACAGACAGGTGTCCAGCATGTTTTAAAACTTTGGTCCGATGGATCACGGTTCGATAGGTCGTACACACTATCAAACGGGTCCGATGAAACCGGTCTGCAGACCAGTTTCATCGGACATGTCCGATCGTGTGTACGCGGCCTTAATGTCTACTGTGTAGTCCGAGCAATAAAGACAATCTCCCCAGCAGTGATGCAGAGACCAATAAAAGCACATTTAATAGTAGTGCAGTTTAGACCCTCTGTCTTAAATTGTTGCAATCTGTGACCCCCCCCCCCCATTGGGGAATTCTCCTGATGTTTCACCAGGTCAGAGATATGGAAGTAATATTCCCACTTGGCTTACAAACCTAACAAAGGTCCTCACCCTTCCCCACTTGATCCATAACTAAAGATAGATAAACTAAAGATCTACTCTCAGAGGCGGCTCTAGGCTTTGTGAGGCCCTAGGCAAAACTTGACATGGGGCCCCACTCACACCCATGATGGGAAAAAAAATTAGAGGACAAGAGACTCTTCCCCACAACCCTGGCCGGTGGTTGCGGGGATCTGCTGGCAAGGGGGTTTATTGGAATCTCGAAGCCCCTTTAATAAGGTGGCCCCCAGATTCTGCTCTTTAATAACTAAGGGGCGGGGGCTACCTGGTCAACCTGCCCCCTTGTGACGACATTGACTGAGGCCATGCTGGGTCATTGACGTCACAAGGGGCGGTGTCACCGATATTCATTGGGTAAGTTAGGCGGTCGTGAGGCCCCTGTGAGTGTGAGGCCTTAGGCGACCGCCTAATTTGCCTAATTAAAGAGCCGCCGTCTACTCTAAAGCTCATGGTCTGACCAAGCTATTTTTTGGTGGCGAGGAGAAGGGTTATACTCTTTGTTAGTTGTTTGTTTATTGCTATTTTTGGCTCACTTTGGACAGTTCACATTGAGATACGGTTCACACAGGGGCGGCATTTCTTTGGGGGGCGACTCGGCAAGGTGATCTCAAGAGAAATTCAGAGGCGACTTGCAAAATGACTTCTGTATTGAAGTCAATGCAAGTCACCCCCAAAGTCGTACAATGACCTTTTCCTAAGTTGGAGCCACTTGAGTCGCTCCTGTTAGAACGGTTCCATTGAACAGAATGGGATGCGACTTGTCAGGCTGCTCAGTCGCCTGATGAGTCGCCGCTATGTGAACTGGCTCTAAGTCCACTCCCTGTTGCAGGCTGCCAAAAGGATAAGAAATTATGAGAACTCCATTCTCTGAAGGTGACAGAGACCGTAAGATTTATTTTTTATTACCATTCTTGTCCTACGATCACAGTGACATCCATTCAATTTTTATTCCTGGTGCTACTGGGATAAAAAGGAGGTAAAATCTTGCTAATTGAGATACAGAAAGCAGTAAAAACTTAAAGCGGTATTTCACCCTAAACATAAGATCTCCCATGCGATCCAGCATACTGGCGTCAGCGCCAGTATGCTGGGTTTTTTTTTTTTTAATAGCACACTTACTGTATTATTGTGGAATTCCTTTTCTGTCCCCCGTGGTGGACGGCGCCAGTATAGCGCGTCACATCTTCCTAAAATACCCGATATGGACTCGGGTAATCTCGGCGAAAATGCGGCGCCTGCGCACAGACCTAGGAGCTGACTGCGCAGGCGCCGTATTTCTCCGAGTCCTACGGCTATGGCGCGTCACGCCCTCCGAAATAGGACTCGGAGAAATACGGCTCCTAGGTCTGTGCGCAGGCGCCGCATTTTCGCCGAGATTACCCGAGTCCATATCGGGTATTTTAGGAAGATGTGACGCGCTATACTACAGCCGTCCACCGCGGGGGACAAAAAAGGAATTCCACAATAATACAGTAAGTGTGCTATTAAAAAAAAAAAAACCCAGCATACTGGCGCTGACGCCAGTATGCTGGATCGCATGGGAGATCTTATATTTAGGGTGAACCTCCGCTTTAACAAAAGAGCTAACTCGTTTCACTTGACCCTCCCTTCTAGACTGTAAGCTCTAATAAGGAGGCCCTCTCATCCCTCCTGTATTGAATTGTATTGTGACTGTACTGTCTCCCTGATGTTGTAAAGCGCTGTGCAAACTGTTGGCGCTACATAAATCCTCTATAATAATAATAAAAATAATAACTCTTTACCACTCTTTCCAAAACTTAAGTATATAAAAAAAATAGTGGGGATCTGGACTTTGATGGTAAGGACAATAATATCACTTTAAAAATAACTCTTCGCTGATTACAGCACAGACAACTCCCATTTATGCTTTATTTGCAGAACAGCTACTTATTATTGGGATACAGAAAGACGTGAAACCAGAGACCTCCTTAAACTCTATGGGATTCGTTTTGAGATATCAGTGACAGGAGAGGTTGGTTTTCAATGAGCACATATCTCACTGCATTGATTTAGTATTTGCTGTTGGGTGACCTTCAACCCTCTATGTCCAGGCAAGAAGATTTAGTATTGTCCCAACAGCTGTAAGCCTTGGAACTGGGTGTGCCTTCTTGGGTAGTGTAAGTAATACATTGTTCTTTGATGATTTTGTGTTGTACTTGATGGATAAATGCAATTAATGTTATCCTTAAGTGACTTTGCAAATATTCCTGTTACTTCTAAGTCCTGTCACCCCGGGCAGAGCCCAGTGTAAATTAGACATTTGCGATTCATTTTTTATGAATCTAAATTTGGATGAAACTTGTAACGAATTCCAATGAATACAAAATAAATTATGACAAAAAAACAAATTAATTTGTTTAATTCGGATGACATGCTGCGATAGTTTCTGCCCTTTGATAATGTTTGAAGCATCTAAAATAATGGAATGACGTAACTGACAATTCAAATTGATTCAGTTCCATTTGTTTTTATTCTAGTGAGATTAGCATGAATATTCTAATAGGATCCTTTTTGTATTGGGGTTAAGAGACCATTCGTTTAATTTGTATGTACGTGGCACGACAAACAAAGTCAGTTGGGAATGGGGAAATGAATTCAACTTAATAATTTAACGAATGAAAACAGAATTTACGAAAATACAAATCGATTCGGAACAACGAATATATCCTCTCCCGAAATAATTAATCATTCCGAAAATGAATCGTTCTAATGTATCGATTATGACGAAACAAAATTATTTATCCTACTTGGGAGCCTTCCCATTTGGGTACGGATCGGCCCACCATAATCCGCCCCTCAAGATAACCTGAGACATGCACACTTGAGACCATCTGTTACTACTCATCGCTGTTACAACCTGTGAGTGCTAATGGCCGGTTCGCCTTTCTGCAGCGCTTGTTGTGTATTGCCAATTTACAATTTCAATACAGTTCTGTTTTCTGCATCTGGACTTTGAGGGCCAGATTCAGATACATTTGTGTATCTTCTTTACGCTACGCCGCCGCAACTTAGTGAGACAAGTGCTGTATTCAGAAAGCACTTGCGTCCTACGTTACGGCGGCGTAGCGTAAATGGGCCGGCGTAAGCCCGTGTAATTTAAAGTAGGTGGACGGTGGGCGTGATACATGTTAATGACTCGTGACCCCATGTAAATGAGGTGCCGAACGAACGGCGCATTCGCTGTCCGTGGACGTATTCCAGTGCCCATTCTCTGAATCACGTCGCAAATACGCAATGCATTCGACGTGAACGTAACTTACGCACAGCCCTATTCGCGTACGACTTACGCAAACGACGGAAAATTCGATGCTGGTCCGACATCCATACTTAACATTGCCTGCGCCTCATATAGCAGGGGTAACTTTACGCCGGTCATATGCCTTACGTAAACGACGTATATCGATGCGCCGGGCGCAACTACGTTTCTGAATCAGCGTATCTAGCTCATTTGCATATTTTTAATGGGAACATCTAATGCGTCCAGCGTAACTATGCGCCCATGATACGCCGGCGTAGGCAAGTTACGCCAGACGACTGAAGTCATGTTTTTCGTCGTATCTTGCTTTCAGAATCAGCGTAAAGATGCGCCGGCGTAGATTCTTTCTGAATCCGGCCCTGAGTGTTTTCTGCCGCCGCACCAAGCTGCACCTACCCACATGTTGACATAAGGAAACCATTGCATAAAATAAAGGAGTTGTAAAGGCATACACCAGGATAAAAAGCCTTCTGTGTGCGGTGGCCCCCCTCAGCCCCCCTCACTGGTTAAAAGTGCCCCACTAGCGGCCCAAAAGCACAGCTAAACCTACGGTAAAGCGCCGCCCCCAACCCAGTGTGAAAGTGCTCTTATGGTTGCCACCTCATCCCTTTAAAACCAAAACACATATTCATTACACATTTTCTTGTGGCCAATTTGATACAGAAAAGGCACCAGAATCTTGTGTGTTCTCTGTTGTAGGCAACACTTTTGTGTGACCTGATTCTCCTATACCTGGACAGTAAAGCCAGTTTCTATTGGGAGTGTAAATATGAAGAGGTATGAAGAAAACAGCATACATAAATATATAGTAGAATAAAGGCTAACGCTGTCCATACGTGTATTGTTCTTTTCTTTTTTGACCAGCCAGCTAAAAAAAAAAAAAGGAAAATTTATTATCAGATACTTACCGTAATTTTCCTTTCCTGATGGACTCCATGGCAGTCTACGTGTGGGTTAATCCCACCTCCTCTCCAATGCTATAGGACCCCATACCAATAAAGCTTTGCTCACCTCCCAGTACTGGTGTTTCGTAACTAGCCGACTCCATGCTTACAGAGTGGGAACTCCGTCTGCCATGGAGTCCATCAGGAAAGGAAATATACGGTAAGTATCTGATAATAAATGTTCCTTTTTCCTGACAGACTCCATGGCAGTCTATGTGTGGGAAATAACTAGCCAAACCACACGGGTGGGTATGCTGAACAAAAAATAGTTTAATTTGTCCTGTCGGCCGACAGTATTGAAAGGCCAAAATTCACAGAGGTAAGAGATGCAGGCTCAACACAATAGTGGGACATAAAAGTATTTATGGAGGACCACGAGGCCGCCTTACAGATGACATCCGGGGCCACATGATGAGTTGCTGCCCAGAAGCTGCTAACCCTCTGGTAGAATGCGCAGTCACCGCCTGCGGGGGAGCCAAACCCTTAGCCCTATAAGCCTGCTGGATTGTGTAGATCAGGGGTGGCCAACCAGTGGCCCGGGGGCCACATGTGGCCCGCGGAGCCCTCTGATGTGGCCCGCGACCTCCTGCTCTGGAATGGTTGGGTTGGCAAGCCCAGATTGCAGGTTGCCGACTTGTCATACCACAACATCAGTGTTTTGAATGAAGCTGGTGGTAGAGGAAGAAAAACAGCTGCGGAGCCCCATAGGCCAATGCTTCCTCTACAGCACCGGCTTTTGCCACAGGCAGAGTCTATGGCAAAGTTCAGCTAACTCGCATGATAGATGCAGGTGCACTACGCTGCACCCGTGGTGTGGGTAAACCGAAGCACATGAGTGTGAAAGCAGTCTTAGGCCCTTTTCACGCGATCAGCCCGCCCAAATGGGACCCTCAATTCACCTTTATAGAGCGACAGATGTCCATTTACGCCCGCCTGCCTCTAATCCGAAAAACAGAAGGGAATTCGTCCCCTTCCATCTGGGCGGATCGGAGGGCCTATAGAGTAGCCGTGACCTGTCATCCTTCCGCTCTTCTCATTGTTGGCCCTCAACTGGTTACAAAGTTGCTTAAGTGGCCCTCACTCTTCAAAAGGTTGGGCACATCTGGTGTAGATGATCCAAGACGCAATTGTCCTTGAAGAGGCCTTCTTCCCTTTATTACTGCCTGAGTGAAGGACAAACAAATGATCAGAACGTCTGAAGGTAGATGTAACTTGGAGGTACTCGGTAAGGATCTTGCCTAAGTCCAAAGGGTGAACTTCATTGGATTCCGAGGACTTAAAAGTAGGAAGAACAATTTCTTGGTTGTCGTGAAACACTGACGAAACTTTCGGATTTGAGCCCAGCATGGGTATCAAAACCACTCTGTCCGGGAAGAACGTTAGAAACGGCTCTTTGTGGCCGAGAGACCCGATCTCCGAGACTCTTTTAGCCGAGGTGATGGCGACCAAAAAAGCAACCTAAACATACCACTCTCACTGACTTGGGAAGCCGAGTATCAATGCCTAGCAGCTGCTGTTTAAAATTACCCGCCGGTGACGTCACGCGTCATCCACTCACGCGCCTGCGCGGTGGAGAGCGGCTCAACGGCGCCTGCGCGGCCTGCCACGAGAATCGCCGTACTGCGCATGCGCGAGCCAAGCCTCGCTCTGGAGGAGGCCAATGCATATGCGTGAGCGGCAACAGCACCGTGACCCGAAAGTAACCAGATGGGCTGGAACGCAGAAGCGCTCCAGCTGCCATAGGGCTTAAAATAAATAATTAAAAAAAGACAACATGAGACAAACGACAAGAAGAAACTTAAATGACACAGATGCGACTTCCATGGAGATAATCATACCTTGCCAGCCGAGGTGTCCAGGGTCTTCAGCACACGCAGCCAAACCCAATAAAGTGAGATTGCTGCAAAGCTCTCCACCCGCCCATGGCTGGGATCCGAGCTGCACCGCTAGTAGTGTGCCATCCATCCTGCTTGTGTTGGACATCCTAAATGAACGCTTATCCTTTGAATCCATGGAGGAGGACAAAAAAGGAACACCAGTACTGGGAGGTGAGCAAAACTTTATGGGTATGGAGTCCTATAGCATTGGAGAGGAGGCGGGATTAACCCACCTGTAGACTGCCATGGAGTCTGTCAGGAAAGTATGGATTTCTCCATCTACACAAGGTGGATGAAGGACTCCTCTCCACTGCGCTATTGTATTCTGATATTGATAGATGCTATTGATGATCGAACACCAATTTTCCAACAGTCCGGTTCCAGCGGAGTCGATCACTAGGTGGACTCTTCTCAAATGGAAAAAGGCCATAGATGGATGAAGACTTGGCCAGTCCCTGCTGAACTGGCTGATCCATCTTTGACCAGCTTTAGGCAACCTAAACTGAAATTTATTTAGGGATGATGAATGGATGAAAACATGTTTTTTTATTAAAAAGGATCCTTATCCTGGTATCTTAGCTCTGTGAATTAGCCATTGTGTATTATATTTTCCCTATAATCCTATCCTATCCTATAGTAGTAAAATAAAGAAAACAGAAAAAAAGCCTACTCCATGAACAGTGACATGTACTATATGCCAGTGCAAGCTGTCTTTCTGGTCACTGTCCTCCCCCTCACCAATAAGCACCAGCCCACCAACCCTTCCACCGCCAGCACCTCTCTCAATAGAATGTGCTCATTCCATGCTCCATACAGACTTCTGATTGGCACCGTGCCTGGTCAATAGCCACAGGGACACATTCAGTCTTAAAAAAAGCAAACAAAACAAAATATACTGTATATCCCAGCACACTTACCAGCTAAAAAAATGAATTACAGTATCCAACAATGTGTTAAAAACAAAGCTTGTAGTGCACAAATATGTGGAAGTTGCACTGCTTTGACAGGTCCCTTTGTATAGCGCAGTCCTAAAGCCAGCTATACATCGAAATTCAGCTGGTTCAGTAGGGACCAGACAAATTTTGGTCTAAGTATGGGCAGGCTGGTTAAACTTGTGTACATCAGCCTATTGGAAAAAAAATTCTCAATCAGTGCCACCGGCAGTGTTGATCAGTGTATACTGATGGCGGGCCCATTCCCCATAAAAGACGAAAGGACACCTCAGAAGCCTTGTAGAGCGCAATGGCATCTGAAGGTGTCCAGTGTGTCCCTGCGCCAATTTCAGCAAACTAAATAAAAACGGTAACCTCCCCAATTTATAACTAGGTGTTAGATCAAAGTGCACATGGAAGAGTTTGCACACAGCAAACAAAACAAAATGTATTTCCCAGTACACTTACCAGCTACTGTAGCTAGCAAAACAAAACAACAAAAACAGAAAATAGGCCACAAGAACCTTGATGGTAGAATTATTAGATGTAGTAGGGAGATGAAGTTAAACAAGTGTAACTCAGTGAACAGGAAATCAAACACATTTAATTATACAATGCTAGATAAACAATCACTGACCCATAAACTGGCAATCAATAGACTTGTAGCAATGTTAAATGAGACTATAACTGCTGAAAATTAGGGTTAAGCCGCGTACACACGGCAGAGAACCTCGACGGGCAGAACACATCGTTCCGCCCGTCGAGGTTCTCTGCCGGCCGTCAGATTCGGCGACCGGCCCGTCGGGAATGGCAACCAGCCATTCATCCCGACGGGCCGTCGAGCAAATAGAGAACATGCTCTCTATTTCTGCTCGACGGCATTCCCGACGGGATGCTCGCCGAGAGCGTACACACGGCCGAGGTTCTCGGCAGAATGCGGCTCCCAGCGAGGTTCTCGCTGGTTTCTGCCGAGAACCTCGGCCGTGTGTACGCCGCCTTAAAGTATCGGCATGAACTAACCCAGGAAATAAATGGTCTTGTGTGCAGCCCCAATAGTGGGTACATGTATGTGTTTCTGAGGCAGGGGAGCCCCTGAAGGTGGTTGCAAAGTACCTGGCGCCTAATGCCACGTACACACGGTCGTTTTTTGTGATGAAATAAAACAACGTTTTAAAAAATGTCATTTAAAATGATCGTGTGTGGGCAAAACATTGTTCTGTCTTCTGAAAAATGACAAAAAAATAAATTCGAACATGCTTCAATTTTTTATGTCGTCTTTCAGAATGTCGTTTTTTGTGTCATAAAAAATGATCGTGTGTACGCTAAAACGATGTTTAAAACAACGTTTTTAAACCCGCGCATGCTCAGAAGCAAGTTATGACGCAAGCTTGAATGGAACAGAGTGCCGTCGTACGCGTTGTACGTAACCGTACTTTGCAAGAGCATTTTCAGAAAACGATGGTGTGTAGGCAACATCGTTTTTTAAAATTAAGTTTGAAAAACGTGTTTTTTTTTCATGAGAAAACACATTTTTTTACAAGACAAAAAACGACCGTGTGTACGCATCATCAGTGTTGACTGCCTTGGGTTGGGGCCCTTCTGTAGTTAGTGCATGTGTAGCTGTTCCTTTAAGGTTGTGCAGTAAAGGGCTAGCGGGCTGCATAACCAGGAGTAGTCTTACCTCAACTGTGTCAGAGTTGAGATAAGCACATCAGGTCCTTGTGGCTGAGTCTCTCTACTATTGTGTGGGCTCTCACACAGCTGCAGGTCTCAAAATGCAGTGACGTGCTGTGGCTCAGTCCTCGGGCTCTAAAGGTGCTCACAAGGGCTTACTCTCTCGCAGGCTCAGACAGGCACTGCAGCAGGTCTGGACGTTCTGGATCCCCAGCCACAAAAGACACTGATCTCTCTCAGAATGCCTGTTAAAACTCACCAGCTCTGTATGCAGGGAATCCATGTCCCTCTAGTTTTTGGCTCTGTTAGCCTCCATTGTGCAGCGCCCTTTTAAGACTATATATCCCATGATCCAATGCTGCACAGCAGCATTTCCTAACTCTGATGCTCTAGTTGGCTGCAGCTCATCAATTGACTCAAATCCACTGCCAGGAGGAAGTGGGGGGTGGGAGGAAGTGAGGGATTAACACATGGTCGCTTTGATACAATACAGCAGCAGGGAAGCTTGGGGTGAGAGGCGGCTGATTCACACACACAGCCCGCTCTGTAAGACAGATCTGAGCAGAGGGAAGGGTGGGGGTAGTCCACACAGAGCCTGTAGCACACAGTTTCCAGAGGTGGGGAGCAGTGCCGGCCACTCCATTAGGGGAGCCGCCCCCCTAATCCATGCACCTGGCCCCTAATCTACATGCAAGGTGCCAGACGCATGGATTATAATGTTTTTGTTTGTTTTGAAGCACAATTAGAGCCTGAGGTAGAGTTGAGATAAGCACATCAAGGGGCACAGAGCACTGCCCCTTGATCTCACCCAGTTGTGTGACAACAGCAAATTTGTTTGCGATTTGTCTGCGGCCCCCCAAAAAAAGGAGCATCAGCCTCCACTGGAGGGAAGGTGAGGGAGGAAATCACACAGTCGGCTACATATGTTTCTTCTGTAATTAATAAATAGCATGCCTGATCGTAACCTGTTAAATTTTAGCGCAAGGACACACCAGAGGCCTAACAGAGCACAATGGAAGTTGAAGGCACCCAATGTGTCCCTGCGCCAATTCCAGCAAGCTAAACACAAATGGGAATTGCCCCAATTTATAACTAGCTTTTAAAGTAAGGTAAATATAGACAGACTTTGCATCCAGTCCTGAACTCCCCTTATTAATTTAATGGCATGTCACACTTGTATCTACAGTGGGTGTTGCTAGCCGATACGTTTCACTGCTGACAATTTTCACTTCCTAAAGCGATCCACGATCATGCCAAAATTATGTTTGTGACAAACACCTTATTAATATTAAAACATTTTTTTTTTCCATGCAGGCCAAACCACCAAAAGGCCAACAAGCTGAACAACTTACTATCAACAATGATGAAACATCTACTAACAATGATTGAATCAAAATAAATATTTTCTAAGGCCTTAACAATCGGCTGAAAAATCCAAGCCAAAATCTACTCTATGCAAAGTTAAAATGTTTTTCCCTAACATTCTCTTGTCCGACATAACAGAAATGCACTTAGGATTTACATTATTAAGATAATAAAAGCACACTTGGTTTCATAAAAAATTATCTGAATTTTTTTTTGTTTTTAATGATGAAAATGTTATGCTTCAAAAAACAAAAAATGTAAATATCAACAAAAGGTTAGTGCATATAATATACTGTACTTACTATAGCTCTCAAATATGTCACAATACTTAAAGCAGAACTAAAGGCAAAACTTTTTTCACTTTGGATAGAGTAATGCACACAATCGTTTTTCGGCTTGTAAAAAACGACGTTTAAAAAAAATGTAATTTAAAATGATCATGTGTGGGCTTCACATCATTTTTCGGGTTCTGAAAAACATAAAGAAAAAAAAATCCAACATGCTCCATTTTTTAACGATGTTTTAAACAATGTCGTTTTTCAGGTTGTAAAAAATGATCGTGTGTGGGCTTAAATGAAGTGAAAAACCTGTGCATGCTCAGAAGTAAGTTATATGACGGGAGCGCTCGTTCTGGTAAAACTAGCGTTCGGAATGGAGTAAGCACATTCATCACGCTGTAACAGACAGAAAAGCGTGAATCGTCTTCTACTAACACTGAATCAGCTAAAGCAGCCCAAAGGGTGGCGCCATCTGCATAGAACTTCCCCTTTATAGTGCCATTGTACGTGTTGTACGTTACCACGCTTTGCTAGAGCATTTTTTATTAACGATCGTGTGTGGGCAATGTCCTTTTAATGATGAAGTTGAAATAAACTTTTCGAGAGGCTGAAAAACGTTGTTTTTTATAAGCCGGAAAACGATCGTGTGTACGCGGCATAAGGAATGGTTATACTGTTACATAGTTACATAGTTAGTCAGGTTGAAAAAAGACACAAGTCCATCCAGTTCAACCACAAAAAAAATAAACAAACTAAAATAAAAAACATTAAAGTACAATCCCATACACCAAACTCCATACCCACAGTTGATCCTGAGGAAGCCTAAAAAAAACAGCAGAGCGATGATCCAATTTGCTACAGCAGGGGAAAAAATTCCTTCCTGATCCCCCGAGAGGCAATCGGATTTACCCCTGATCAACTTTACCTACAGAACTTAGTACCCAGTTATATTATGTACATTTATGAAAGTATCCATGCCTTTCTTAAAGCAATCTACTGAGCTGGACAGAACTACCTCTGGAGGGAGTCTGTTCCACATTTTCACAGCTCTTACACCAAGTTCCCTATATGGACCCCTTATATATTTGTACATGTTGATCATATCCCCCCTTAATCTCCTCTTCTCAAGAGTGAATTAATTCAGTTCCTCTAATCTTTCCTCATAGCTGAGCTCCTCCATGCCTCTTATCAGTTTGGTTGCCCTTCTCTGCACTTTCTCCAGTTTCCCGATATCCTTTTTGAGAACTGGAGCCCAAAACTGAACTGTATATTCCAGATCAGGTCTTACTAATGATTTGTACAGGGGCAAAATGATATCTCTCTTTCTGGAGTCCATACCTCTCTTTATACAAGAAAGGACGTTGCTCGCTTTGGAAACCGCAGCTTGGCATTGCATGCCATTATTGAGCTTATGATCTACCAAAACCCCCAGATCCTTCTCCACTACGAATCCCCCAGTTGTACTCCTCCTGACTGTAACCCCTGTCAGATTTTTTTCCATCTGTGTCCCATCGTGGAAATTTACCTTTACTTCCTGCTCCATAGCCAACACAGGAAGTAAAAGGAAATCCCTGCAAATTAAGGGAATCCCTTATCCCCAACCCAACCCACTAGTGTCCCCATTGAAAGATTTCCCCTCTATTACTTTTCTGGGGACAAACCAAATTTCAGGAATTTCTATATACTCAATACTCACAGGTTTCAGCAACGTGAAGAGGTTTAAGCCAGACTGACAGTGTCTGTTAAGAGGGAGGAATGCGGCTCGGCTGTTTCTTGCTCAAGCAGTAGGATGTCCAGAGGAGTAGCAACCCCACACTCTCCCTCCTTGTCAAGTAATCTGTCCCTACTGCTATTACTGTCCCTAATAGATAGGGTACCTTTCCCTATGATACCCACTTGCATAAAACACATTAAACCTTGGAGCTAGGGTTTTAAATAGGCTCTGGTTGACCCAAGATGGCTGCCAGAGTAATTTGGAGAGGCAACATCCAACTTGATAGCTTCCCCAGAAAACCATGAAGGAACTATGTTCCTCTTGATTCTCCAACTGCAAGGCGAAAAGGAGAAAGGGAACTGATCCTGCCTACATAGCTAGAAAAGTCTGCATGCAAATTGGTGCACACCACCCAGTGGTCATGAGAAGTGTAGGAGCTTCTTAAAGAAATGGTGCGTAAACTCTGCTGGAACACACTCAAGTCTTGCTCCATCATCTGCCATTAAAGCGTATTCTTCTAACATTACATTGTGCATCTTTCCAACATTTACAGTATGCTAGCTATTTTCCACCTGTCTTTCGGGTTCTCACTCCCGCGGGAGTAGGCGTTCCTATGAAGAGGCGTAGTGTCATGTAGGACTTCGCCCAGATGATTGACGTTTTGACAAAAACTTCCCCCCGGCGGATAAGGAGCGTCACCCACTAGGAGCCATGTAGAGCTGACTCGGAGTTCGGCTTCTTTTGGAAACTTGTGACGCGCCTTATCCTTTTGGCTGTATATTTATGAATCTACCTAATATATTTTTTTGATGCTGTTCTTTTTTCCTTGGTTTTCTACCTGAGTTTTTATTATTTATCGTGAAGTGACTTGCTGTGAGGATTTTTATAAGAGTGGAGTAGTACCTGCTGTGAAGTCTTTTTAAGTGTTTTTTTTAATAAATTCTTTGGATTTACTACACTATGAGGATCTCCCCTTTTTTTCTTCCATTTCCACTGAGTCTATGGGCCAGATTCTCAGAGGCGCTATGACGGAGTATCTCAGATTCCCCGTCGTATCGCCGTTTTTTTTTTTTGGCTCATATCTATGCGAGTGATTCTTAGCATCACTTTGGCATAGATACGCTTGAACATCCGACAAGTGTAATACCATTACACTTGCGGATCGTAGTTGTAATGACAATTTCGGCCACTAGGTGCCTATGCAAATGAGGCTACTACGCCACTACGCTTTTACGCCTCACCGTCGTCACGTACGTCGTTTTCGTTCGCGTAAGGTTACCCCTGCTTCTATGAGGAGTAACCTTACGACGTACCGTCGGATGCCGTCAGGTGCCGTCGGATGCCATGTTAAGTATGGCGTCGGGTCAGTGTCGGGTTTTTCCGTCGCTTACGTCGTCTTACTAACTCGTTCGCGAATAGGGAGTTGCGTAAATGACGATCACGTCGTTTTGACGTCGATTTCAACTACGCTTTCCGACGTGAGCTGGAGCATGCGCACTGGGCTTTTTCCCCAGATGGCGCATGCGCAGTTCGTTCGACGCGGGGCGCGCTTAATTTAAATACAAGCCGCCCCATTTGAATTACGCGGGCTTACGCTGGGCCATTTTCGCTACGCCAACGCAAACTACGGAGCAAATGCTTAGGGAATACGGCACTTGCTCTAGTACGATGCGGCGGCGTAGTGTAAATGGCTTACGCTACGCCGGCGAATTTCTTAGAGAATCTGGCCCTTTGTCTTTTACAGTTGCTATTTAAGCTACCACGTTGCTGTCACAAGGGGGCAGCAAGGTCTGACTTATCCCTTGTTGGTGTCTTAGGCCCTGTACACACGATCAGACAGGTCTGATGAAACTGGTCTACAGACCAGTTTCATCGGACCAGTTTGATGGTGCGTACGACCTATCGGACCGTTGTCCGTCAGACCAAAGTTTTAAAACATCCTTTAAAACCTGTGTGATGGAACCTGTCCGTCGGACAGATTCGATGGTTAGTACACAAAAGCATCGGACCAAAAACCCGCGCATGCTCAGAATCAAGTCGACGCATGCTTGGAACCATTGAACTTCGTTTTTTCATCACGTCGTTGTGTTCTACGTCACCGCGTTCTGGTCTAATCGGATTTTGGTCCGATGGTATGTACGCACATCAGACCATCAGACAAGTTCAGAGTTGTCTGATGAAAACGGTCCGTCAGACAAGTCTCATCAGACAGGCCTTAGGCCTCGTACACACGAGGGGATATGTCCGCTGAAAACGGTCCGATGGACCGTTTCAGCAGACATCTCCGCTCGTGTGTATGGGCTAGCGGACAGATTTCTCCACCCGACAGATTTCAAAGCAAGCTTTGAAATCTATCCGGTGGAATCTGTCCGCCCGACATGTCTGCTGGTTAGTACACTTACCAGCAGACATGTCGTCCCCCACCGCCGCCGCGCCGCCGCCGAATGGATTCGGCGCATGCGCGGAAGTGTTTAACTTCCTGGTGCGGTGACGTGGCGGTGACGTGGCGGCGTCAACGTCACCGCCGCGTCACCGCCACGTCACCGCGCCGTCCGGCGGCGGGGAATTTGATCCGATGGTGTGTACACGCCATCGGATCAAACTCCCGATCGGACATATCCGATGGAAATGGTCCGTGGACCGTTTTCATCGGATATGTCCGATCGTGTGTACGAGGCCTTAAAGTTAAGATAAACGTCTCCGGTTTCTTTGCTAATTCTTTACCTTTTCTCCTTTGCAGTTATGGAAATCCAGGTTAAATGGTTATGAGGAAGTGATAAAAGTGTATAAGAAAACTGTAGATGAGAAGAGTCCAGAGTGGTCCTTGGCTTGATCAAAAAGTTTGTCACGGACTCCAATGCAGTTGCCCAACTAAGATTCCTTTAACACTGCTGCCGGGGTGTGTCACCATCTTTTTAGCAGCGCTTTTTGGCCACTAGCGGGGTGCTTTTTAACCCCCGCTAGCTGCCAAAGAAAAGGGTTAAAAGCAGCCATGTTGCGGCACTGCCGAATCTATTTGCAAGCGTTTCGGCAGCGCTGCCTATTCATTATACATTCAGTATACACCGCTCCCAAACCACCCCAAAGATGCTGCTTGAAATCAACTTAACTGGGATGTGGGTGACACCAGTACCACCTATGCGTGTATTAACACTGCAGTTTGTAAACCATTGTTTTTTCCTTTTAAAATGATATTTTTGTATTAATAAAATAAAAATATCCATTGTAAGTGTAGCGCCCTGCTCCTGATGAACAGGCGTTGCCTCAAATTTAATGGGGGTCTGAGCAGTTATTTGGCTCAGACCAGAGTGATTAAAGGCAATTTTGTTCTAGTCATGGCTGTTCTGGGAGTGATCCACCATTAATTGCCTGGGGGTGTTATTACCACCCCAGGCCAAGGGTGGCAGCAGTCAGGTCATGGTACACTGAGTGTCCCCCTCAGCAACGAATGATGGGAGTGGTTACCCCGCTGTGCATGCTGGGGAGGAGTACTTAAGGGACAGACACCATTGGTGAGGGGTCTGTTTGCGCCTCATGGCCCACCTGGCCGGAGGTGCGTGTTGTGAATCCTAGCTCCAGGACCATGTTGGCGCAGGGCTGCGCCTTCGTCTGGTGGGCCCAGTTGTCTGACTGGGGCCTATACCGCAGAGGTGATCCTGTGCTGTCCGTCCTGCAGGAGGAAGCCACTTGATAAAGAAGACCAGGGAAGGACCTATCCTGGTAAGGTCCATGCAAGAGGCTGGTACCTTAGGAGAAGGCCTGGAAGCTTCATCCAAGGATGCACCGCACACCGAGAGGCCTGACAGTGTCGCCTGTCGGGTCTAAAGATTCTAGTGAGAAAAGCTAAAGAGATCCAGGTGCTGAATCCTGTGGCAGAGGATTCCGGACCAAAGTATCTCACCGAGAAAGGAAGGTCTGTGGCAGAGACTGTACTTTATTTTGGCCAGTGAGAGGGACTTATCCGTGTCAGCAATACCCACTTTGGCTAGAGTGGCGACAAGAACTGTTTGCTGGAAACAGGGGTGTTTCCTTACTTTGTGACTGTGCACCTGAACCTACCTACCCTTCCACCCCTTACTCCTCTTTTCTACTAAAGTTCTTCAAAATAAACCCAAAGAGAAAAGAGGTACATTGTACAATTCTTTGGACTCTCTTTTCACCCTGGACAGCGAGAATAGAGGCAATGTGCCACCCAAAATCTAAACCAGCAGCTCCTTCCGGGGATGTGCTAAACAAGGTTTCTACTTTATAAAACAAGCACTGATATTCCATATATCTGGGGCCAGATTCTTGTAGATTCGTTGGCGTAGCGTAAGCTATTTACACTACGCCACCGCAACTTACAGGAGCAAGTGGCGTATTCTCGAAGCACATGCGCCGTAATTTGCGGCGGCGTAGTGTAAATGTCCGGGCGTAAGGCCGCGTAATTCAAATGAGGCAGCTTGTATTTAAATTAAGCGCGCCCCCGCGCCGAATAAACTGCGCATGCGCCGGCCGTAAAAGTAGCCCAGTGCGCATGCTCCAACCAACGTCGGAAAACGTCAATGAAGCCGACGTGAACGTCACTTACGCAAAGCCCTATTCACGAACGTTTTACGTAAACGACGGAAAAACACAACGCTGTCCCGAGTCCATACTTAACATGGCATACGGCGGACCGACGTAAAGCTACCCCTCATATAGCAGGGGTAACTTTACGCTTACGCAAACGACGCAAACTAGGATGACGCAGCGCAAATACGTTTGGGAATCGGCGTATCATGCTCATTTGCATATACGCCACCTAGCGGCCAGCGTAGTATCTATGCGTAAATGATTCCAGGAATCAGACGCATAGATACCCGGGCATAGAAACAGAGATACGACGGTGTATCTGGAGATACACCGTCGTATCTCTTATGAGAATCTGGCCCACGGAGTTCAGTATTAAAGGCTGAACGTTTTGCTCCAGGTCAGAGGTTCAATAAGAAGTAGAGGCATCATCTGTAAAGGTCAAAACTATTAAATAAATGTAATTGTTATATTGTCTATGTGACAGACTCAGCCGGGACAGAGGCTTTGGAGGGGACCGAATGCTAGCCTTGTGCCTTGCGATCATGGGTCCTGGCATTCGGGGGGGGGGGGGGGACGGTGCTCTTTGTGAGCTGTATGCCTGGGGACCCCTAAGGTGGTGTTACTTTGGATTCAGGTCCATGTCCCCCCAAGACACACACCCTGTATATGCCATATTAGAAAGAGTGACTGATTCATACTGTTGGGACATATACTGTAAGGAGATGCTAATGTCATCACCTCCAGCCACCTGTCTGTCTGTTGTCTTCTATAATGTAAATTAGTATAGTGTGGCTTCTCTGACAGCCATTGTTGCTTGTGCTAATTGACCCTGCAATTGTGTGAAGGTGTCATGTGTTTGTATTTATCATAATGTGTATTGTATTCTAAACGATTGGATAATTAGCTCATGTTAATTAGGTTTCTGGTTACATCTTGTACTGTGATCCTTGTGTATGTATTTGTGTGAGATCTCAAATAAAAGGCTATGCCTGATGTACTCCAAAACTGGTGTTGTCTGGTTCTTGGAGGTTACTATAGACAGATCCATTGGTCTAGTGTTCCAGGACTTAGGAAGCAATATATTGACGGAAGCACTCAAGCGGAGTGAGGGACATTCTGTCACAGTCTCTTTGGCAAGGCTTTGGTGTAGCTGGAAGAGAGATTAGTGCAACAATTAGGACATTTCTTCCTGCTTGATCCATCCTCCCTGGATGCATGTTTAGCCTGCAAAACAGAAACATTGGGGGAATAAGCTATCAAGGTTCCCAGATAATACACCTCTATGAACTTTAGCCAGTAACCTGCTTCCCTCTGGGACTGTGAGGCCCCACCACCAAAATGTTCCCTAGTCACCATAACAAAAAGGCACATTCCAGTACTGCTCAGCAGCCTACCTTGGGCTGGATGGTGCCTGATTCCCCCATGAGAATAAGCCTCCATGGTCCCCCAATGTTCTGGTTCCTGTCGTTACTCCTGTGTTCCGGATGCTGGCTGGGATAAGGTGCACAGCCTGGCCTCCCTGCGCCTCATAAACCCAGAACCGGAAGGCCTTGGTGCACTGTGATGACCTCATTCGGCCTGAAATGACGCTCAGCGTCTCTGGCCTGGCAGATGTGTGGTGCGGCCCAGAGGCCTTCTCTCTGCTGATGCGGCCCGGATGATGGAGCGGCTGGGTGAGCTTCTCTCTGCCCTGTGCATGCGCCGAGTGGCCTGGGGCTGCCACACGTTTCAGAGAATGTAGTCACCCGCCACTGACCCTTGCCAGTTACTTGGAGGCTGGAGCAGGTTTGCTCCATTCTAGCTGGATGGTGCCCATGGCAACAACATGGAAAAGAAGGGATAGTGTTCATCTAGGCCGCTTCCATCCTCTCAGGGCATCTCTGAGAGACAGAGTCCTCACCCAAAAAACACAAAAAAAAGTCCCTCAGCAACATGCCTCCTCTGGAGGAAACAAAATGACTAAACATGTTTCTGAGGGACCGTATTTTTCGAACTGATTGGGCAATGTGTTTCCTGTGGCGATGGGAGGAGCTTCATTTCTCAAGGGCTGTTCTGGAAGATGACTGGGGGAAAAACAAAAAATTGTAGAGCATTTTACCAGCAGAAACACTCCTAAATGCAATCAATACCATTTATTTGGCTTTTTTCCCCTTTTATTGGTAAAGCACCAACGCTGCTAAAACGCTACTACAAAAACCTATTACCAGCTGTTTGTTCATTTAAAAAAATGCTAGTGTGCATGGAGCCTCATGGCCACCTGTACCACTGACGATTACATTCATCGTGGCTGTGTTACAGAGCTACGGCCTCCTGCTGAAAATTCACATCTGTCACTTCCAAAAGCCTGGTTCCCTGTGGTTTGTGGTTGTGCCCTATACCAGCCTGCTGGCAGGTTGAAATACTGTGTGTTGCTTCTAGCGAGTTAGCGACTAGCCCAGGCCAGGGGAAAGGGTTAACTGTTGTAAGCTCAGTTCCTGGGCTTTTTGGCCTACAATGGGTGGAACTCCACTTTAACACTTGTAGATGTTTCCTACTACACAAATATTCACTTTTTGAGTTCAGTTCCAATTAAGAATAATAAAAACATAAAATTATTATTTTCTTTAGAATGGCAAATTTATTCACAGTCAGTTTTGTAAATGTAGCAATTACAGTTTAAATAATACAATGTTAAAAAAAGCATTAGTCCAGGCATTAGTTCTGCGCTATACGTTTTACAGAGCTTTGATTTTCAGTGCACACTTCAGCGGTCAGTGTCATTCTCAATGTTGCAAGAAGCCTACATATGGGAGGACCACTACAGTCTTTATTTAAAGCGGTTGTAAACCGCATAAACAATTTTTTTTTTTTGTCATCTTGCTCCGGCGTGTCTTCTGGGTATCGCCGCTCCAGCACTGTGATTGGCTGGAGCGGCGATGACGTCACTCCCGTGCGTGGGAGATTTAAACCCGGCGAGGGTCCGGCGGATGCCGGTCCTTTCGCCGTGGATTCCCCCTGCGCATGCGCCGCTGCAATCAGCGGCGCATTGCGAGGGGAATATCTCCTAAACCGTACAGGTTTAGGAGATATTCTTTATACCTACAGGTAAGCCTCATTATAGGCTTACCTGTAGGTAAAAGTGAAAAAAGTGGGTTTACAACCACTTTAAATAAATGTCCTGAAAGAATAGCATTCGGCTTATAAGGAAAGGTTCTTTATCAGACACAAAGAGCAGCATTGATGTGAAAAGTAGTCGTAACAAATACAAATCCAGTTGATTGCTTTGCCATAGGTTCCAACTGTCCCTGATTTCGAGGGGCTGTCCCTGATTTGAAGAAATGTCCCTCTTTCCTCCTCATTTGTCCCTCATTTTGGTCTGATCTATATAGTTGCATATAAAATGCACTTTTTATATTTCAAAGAGTGTTTCCCAGTGCTAAGCCCTTTCATCCAAATTCTAAATTGCTGCATTTGTAAATTTTAAAAGTCAATATAAAGGAGTAGTAGTGGTAAAAAAAAGCCCATGTGGATTTAGTTAACCTTTTTTTGGGTTAATTCTGCTTTAAGAGGGTGTGACAGGAGGCGTGTCCTATGTTTACATACGTTTGCTAGTAGGTGTCCCTCATTCTCATCTCAAAATGTTGGGAGGTATGGCTTTGCCAGCATTTGATTTGTGATTGCAATGGCTTGATGATGCTTGCACATTGCATACTGGCTAATTAAAGGGGTTGTAAAGGAATTTTTTTTCCCCCTAAATAGTTTCCCTTACCTTAGTGCAGTCTTCCTTCACTTACCTTATCCTTGCATTTTGCTTTAAAATGTCCTTATTTCTTCTGAGAAATCCTCACTTCCTGTTCTTCTGCCTGTAACTCCACACAATAATGCAAGGCTTACTCCCTGGTGTGGAGAAAGCCTCTTGAGGGGGAGGGGCGAGCAGGGAAGTCAGGGCACTCTCTACTTTGCAGATAGAGATAGGAGCTGTTAGTGGGAATCCTGACACTCCTGCTCGCCCCTTCCCCCCTCAAGAGGCTTTCTCCACACCAGGGAGAAAGCCTTGCATTACTGTGTGGAGTTACAGACAGAAAAACAGGAAGTGAGGATTTCCCAGAAGAAATAAAAACATTTAAAAGCAAAATGGAAGTATGAGGTAAGTGAAGGAGGACGGCACTAAAGGTAAAAGAAGCTATTTAGGGGATTTTTTTCCCCTTTACAACCCCTTTAAATGGGACATACATGTGTTTTGATCAGATAAAGGCATCATTATGACTGACTGGAACCAACTTCCTTTCTGGGACAGTTCATCATTTTACTACAAAACCAATCTAATCATATTTTATGGTTGTAAATCAAGTTAGTTATTAAAAAGCAAATGACCAAAACGGTTTTGGTAAGTAACACTGCTGTTCCTCTATTAGTTTGTTCAGAAATCTGTATTTTGCAGCTTCAGGGCTCTGCATATTATACTTGTTTTAATTGAATCAAGCCAACGAATTAATACTGTTTAAACTATTACAGTGCTGATCCAATGCATATCTGTGTTGTTTATCAAAGTTATTTGGCAAATACTGTAGGAAATCTAAAATTCTAAAACGTGAGGCCTCATATCTGACGACAACAGGTCATTCCAGTGGTCTTTGTTGCTTCTTATTGTTCGTTAAGACGCAGGATGATCTTCTCTTTGTCTGCAGGTTTGTAGTCAGCAATGCCTAAGAAACAGACGCAAAAAAAGTCAGCAAAATGAACTCACACAATCAGCAGCTGATTAATGTTTTGTATAATATTAGTTTATGTAAAATAGAGTAAAAGACTGTGGAGCCTTTGCGGGTAACATATTACACATGTCAGTTTACTAGCACAAGATATAAAATGATGGAGATCAAGAGACTGGTCCCCATGGGCCTTCTTACAACTTCTACATACAGTGCCTTGAAAAAGTATTCATACCCCTTGAAATTTTCCACATTTTGACAGTACTGACAGTCCTTTCAAAAGAACCGCTGTTCTTTTGAAAGGCAAGAACGCGGTGACGTCATTGCGTACGACGAGCATGCACTTGTCACATTCGATGCCATCGCCGCAATCTTGCTTCATCCTACCTATGCCGTGGAAGCTACCGTGCATGCGTCAAAATAATTTCGAGCATGCGCGGGTTTCCACGACAGGTAAGTATACACACTCTCAGGTTTCTCGTCAGGAAACAGGCCAGAGCAGGATCTCTATTTTTCTCGTCGAGATTCTGGCCATATTTCCAGACGAAAAACCTGAAAGCCTCGTACGAACGCTCGGTTTACTGCCAGCAGTTTTCTTGCTGGTTCTTGCCGAGAAAAGCAAGCGTTTGTACGAGGCTTTAGGCCGCGTACACGATTAGACATGTCCGCTCAAACATGTCCGACAGACCGTTTCCAGCGGACATGTCTCATCGGATTTTGGTCTGATAGCATGTACACACCATCGGACAAAAATCCCCTCGGGCTGAGGACGCGGTGACGTGGCGGTGACGTTGACGCCGCCACGTCACCACTCCAGGAAGTAAAATACTTCCACGCATGCCTCGAATCCATTCGACGCATGCGCGGAGATTTCTGTCCGCTGGTTAGTGTACTAACCAGCGGACATATCCGACAGACATGTCTCCGGCGGACAAATTTCAAAGCATGCTTTGAATTTTGTCCTCTGGGAAAACATGTCCGCTAGCCCATACACACGATCGGAGATGTCTGCTGAAACGGTCCGTCGGACCAGTTTCAGCAGATAAATTCGATCGTGTGTACGCGGCCTAAGAGTTGAGTGATATCACTGAAAGAAAAACTGTTATTCCGTGTGAGAAAATTCGAAATCCAATCTGTATAGGTGTGCACAGTCTATTGTTTTAGGGTGTGCACCCCAAAGCTCAAACACACATGTATGTGTATGTATATGGCCCCGACACATTGCTCCCCCTGCCGTCACAGTGAAAGAGAAGTGCGTAAAATCTATTATGGGAGAGCTGGTAAAAGGGAGATCTTTCCCATCTCCCCGCTGCTACACAGAGCGATAATGCTAACGTACACCAGGTAATTAGGGTGTGCCCAAGCACACTCAGCACACCCTGTGCGCACGCCTATGCCAATCTGCTAAGAATTTGCTGTGTTCCACTCCACCAATAAATCTACCTGCCCCCCACACATTTAACAGCTGAGCACACCAATACTGGAGGGTAATCTCATGGCTGGAGGGCCAAGAGTGTGCAGGCACCATGTATACTTTTCTACACCAGGTGGGCAATACTCCTATTAAAGAATGAGTATATGTGTTCATTGGATCCCCTACCTATCCACCAATGCGTGCAATAGGCCTGAGTGTTAGCTGGAAAATCATATCCTCGTAGTATCTACTATGCACTCACAATGCGTATGTGCATGCATGCACAGCCTACAGTGTACCTATAATAATTAGAAAAAACAAGTGTGGTTTACTATGGACTACTCCAGCATGTGAACTTATGTTGGCCTAAAATAAAAGTTCAATCTTCTCTAGTGCCAAGATTCTCTTCAACTGCCACTCTCTGGTAACAACCTTATTTATGTGATTACAATGCATCTACACTGTACCACTCAAGTAAATCTCAGTATTAGCCATAATCAATATACTATTATATTGTGAGGAATGCATTTCCACAATAATTAGAGAAATAAAAGGGGGGACGGTGGTAGAATGTGATGGCATATTTTAGCCAAGCAAACCCATGGATTATTTCTATATTTATTTATTTTTTTATGAATTGGTTACTGTTATTATTTTAGATGACATTTACTAAAATAGGTGTTACAATGTGTGCATGTGTGTTTACTTAACATTTAATCCTCTATATATTAATGGTAAGGAGTCCAACAGGGGTACAAAAGCTTTACAACACCTGTCCCCAAATCCCACACTATTATCACAGGTACCAATGGTGGGGGAAAGCCAGATTTCAGTAACAAACTGGTACGTAAAGGGGCCCTTGACATAAGATGGGTGGGCTGTACTACTTTTGATAAATAACTCAACCAGCTTTTTATTATCTAAGTCTGTGTCAACCCTCTAACTTTTTAATTTACTCATAGACAATTGCTGTTGATTATTGCAAAAAAAAAAGGAATTTCTCTTAAAAACATATCTTATGGAACACAAACCCCTTCCAGAAAAACATACCTTCTGACAAAGAGATATCAGAATTCTTAAGAAGCTGCCAATGGCCTACTACATTGTTGACAGTTGTCAGGTAAGGTCCATAAAGGGAGCTTTTAGTTTCAAATCTAAAATAGGCAAAAGGAAAAAAAAAAAGGTTTAAAATATATCAAATAAACAACGCTACATTTAAAAGAAAAGAAAAAAAAAAAGAAAAAAAAGACAAATTTACATTACACACAATTTGACAAACGTTTACTGAAGTTAGGCAAGTACAACTGGGTAAGCATAAGACTGTCAGGCCGCGTACACACGTCCGATAAACCTCGTCGGGCTAAACCCATCGTTCCGCCCGACGAGGTTCCCGATGAGCGGTCGGAAAAGCTCGTCGAGCCAAAGTCCTCATTGAACAACGAGGAAAAAGAGAGCGTGCTCTCTTTTTTGGCTCGACGAGCTTCCCGACTGGACGCACGTGTACACACGATCGAGCTTCTCGTCAGAATATGGATCCCAGCAAGCTTCTCGCTGGATTCTGCCGAGAAGCTCGGACGTGTGTATGGGGCCTCAGGGACTTTTTTGTGTGAAATCTCAACACAGGTACTCATTATAAGCCCAGGCTTACACGGGGTACGTTTTGAGATGCGATTTCACATCTCAAATCGGCGGCATTTGCCGGCAATTGTCGGAAATAACACCGTCCTAATCGGTTCCTGTACTACTTTTTGCGATTTTGGGCCGCGATTTACATTGACATCTGTGCAGAAACCTGCACAGATGTCTCTTAAATCGCGGCCGAAATCGGGACTGCCAGCGGTAGTGATATTGTGCGAGTTCAGCTGAACTCGCACGGCTTCACTCCCACAGCCCAGTGTGAACCAGGGCTAAAGGGAATTTAAGATAAGTCACTGGAGGTGTATGGAATTTATCTATTGGCAAAGTCAGGGAGATCACTAAACTGGATCCTAGCAGGATGGTGAATGAAGACAGGCAGATGTCTCACCCACCATAGTTAACATCTCATTGGTAGCTGTAGGATTGTTTACATTCGTGTTTTTATTTAAAAAAAATTGCCACAAGAAGAATTAAAGTGGATGTAAGCCCTCACATATACCCAGTGAAGTGAATAGCCTCCGATGATACACAGAGATTAAACAAATCCTCCTACATAAGTTTTACATGTATATCTGCTCTCTTCAGCCTTATATACTGTTTAGAAAGTGCAGCTCCTGTTAGAAGTTTCTCTTCCCGATTCACCTATGTGTGTGAATTCTTGCCATACACTGTGAGAAAGCTGATTGGAGGAAAGGCACACACCCCCTCTCCACATAGGCAGAGACTTGAAGAGCTTTGCAATGAATAGACCAGTTCTCTGCTAACCTATTTATAGCACCCACCATGACACAAAATTCAGCCCGATTTTTTCAAATGTTATCAAGCTGATAACAGAAGAATGGAGCAGGAGACAGCCACGGGACAAAGTGCTTTGAAGAGAGATAACAAAACACTGCAGATATATGTGCCCAGCTCAAATGTCATGAATTGGGTTTACATCCACTTTAAGAAAGGATACCAGAAAGGAGAGAAAAAAGTCACACAGCACAGCCCTTGGGCCTGTTACAAACACAGTGACCCTGTCAAGTGCTCTCTAGATTCTTGCTTCAGTGATTAAAGCGGAGTTTATTTTTATGAATGAATGAAAAACTTATATAGCGCGGCACATGCGAACTAAATCGCTTCTGGGTGCTAGTTGTTCCTGTCTCTCTCATGGCCTCAAAAGAGCAGAGTTTTAATCTGTCTTCTGAAGGTCAGGTGGTTCTCCTCCAACCGAATGCTGGTTGGCAAAGCGTTCCATAGTCTGGGACCTTGGAAAGCAAACCTTCTTTCTCCTTTGGACTTGTATCTGGCTTTGGGTACCTTGACCAAATTTTGGTCGGTGGAATTGTGGGCTTCTATCTTTTCGCATAGATATTGGGGGGCTTTCCCATGGATGCACTTATGAGTCAGGCAGAGTGCTTTAAAAGCAATTCTGTCTTTTACTGGCAGCCAGTGAAGGGCTCTCAGTGAAGGTGAGATTGATTCCCAGGGTTTTTTCCCAGTCACAAGTCTGGCGGTCGTGTTCTGAACGACTTGCAGACGAGAGATTTGGTACTTAGGGAGTCCGAGGTAAAGGGCATTTGCATAGTCCAGTCTGGAGTTCACAATTGTTCCCACCACGACTGCTACATCTTCTTTGGGAATAAATGGAATAAGTCTGCGTAGTAGGCGCAGCAGATGGTGAGATCTGCTGACTACTGACCCTATTTGTGCGTCCATTGTCATGTAGGTGTCAAAGATGACCCAGAGACTTTTGACTTTGGAGCTAGGGGTGATGATTTGGCCCAGAATGGGCGGGGTGTCCAGGTTGTTGCCAGTTGACTCTTGCGACTGGCATGAAACAGGAGAAGTTTTGTTTTGGAGCTGTTGAGTTTAAGATAACTCTTTGTCATCCAGTTTTCAATCAAAGAGAGACAATTCTCTAAACGGAGATGATGATCCTTTTTGTTGCAGATGCGAAAATACAGTTGCGTGTCATCTGCGTATGAGTGATAAAGTAGTTGTTGACTACTAATGATTTCAAAGAGAGGGCGAAGATAGATGTTTAAAAGCACCGGTGACAGGGGGGGATCCTTGAGGGACTCCACATGATACTGTGCGTTTTTCAGAAGTGAACGGTCCCAGTTTCACTGTTTGTGATCGGTTATCCAAAAAGGAGGAAAACCATGGTAAATCACCTTCTGCGACTTTGGCTACTTCAGCTAGCCTAGTCAGTAATAGTTTGTGGTCTACTGTGTCAAAGGCTGCGCTTAGGTCCAGCAGAACCAAGAGACAAGATTCTCCTTCGTCTGCGGCCTCGAGAGCGTCGTCCCATATTTTGAGCAATGCTGTTTCTGTCCCGTGTCCGGGATGGAAACCCGATTGAAATGGATCAAGTAGATTGTGGGTATCTAGATGCTGTTGCAGCTGTTGTACTACTACTTTCTCCATGATCTTGGATAGAACATTTAGGCCTGTTATGGGACGGCAGTGAGTTGGGTCCTTAGGGTCCAGGGTAGATTTCTTCAAGATGGGCTGGATTGTGCCCTCTTTCAGCAGGGAGGGCACTATGCCTTCCTTAAATGACTGGTTTATAAGCTGCATGATAGGTGGTGCCAGGATGTCGGCACATTCCTTCAGCAGTTTAGTGGGGATGATATCATTAGGCGCTGTGCTGTTTCGCAAAGTACCAATGATATTTTTTGTGGCATCGATGGAGATGGGTTCCAGAGTAAACTTTTTAAAATGTAGAATGTTTCTATGGGTGTTGTGGGAATGGTTGAGGGGGGGTTGAGGGGGGTATTGTTTTGCTGAATGCTTTCCCGGATTCTCTCAATTATATTGATGAAAAAATCCGATAGTTCATTGCAAAATTCTTGGGTGTCTGAATTGGGGGCTTCAAGACAGCCTGGATTCATGGTCTGACTGACCAGCTTGAAAAGTTCACGATTTTTAGTTTATTAAAAGTCAGCAGCTACAAAAAGTGTACCTGCTGACTTTAAATAAACAGACACTCACCTGCCCACGGTCCAGCGATGCGTCCGCATGGAGTCTCGCTGCTCTCCCCCTCCTTTCCGTGGCACCCCCATAGAAACTGTGGGCACCCGGCCGTGACAGCTTGCAGAAGATTGCCGAGACGGAGGGGCCACCTAGGGCGAGTCACAAGCAGGAAGTAGGACAGGAAGTCCCACTCAAAACTAGTTACCCCCCCCTAAAAAAATGTGGCATGTAAAGGGGGCAAGGAGTGTTTGCTCCGCTTTAAGAACTAGGATTATTGAGCAAACTTCCTGACAGTAACATAGTTATAGTAATATTTGCCATATAGCATTAGTGGCTTGCTGATTACTTTGTTGTATATAGTTAATTTTTAAAAAGAACCACTGTTGCAAAAAGTATTGTTTTCTGATGTGTGGGTAGTCCATGTAATGAGATATTCAGTATATATAATATTTTTTTTCCATTTCACACGTGTGTGTATATATATATATACACACAGAGCTTTTTTTCTCAGAAAATAGGTGCAGGAACTCAACCACGACCCGTTCAGATTTCACAAACAGTAGAAGGGTCTTAAAGGGGCATTAAATACCAGAATTACATTACATACAGTGTGCAGAGTTCAGGGGGTTACAAAGCAGTCACTTGTAAACACAGAAACCAGACTTCTGTGTTCACAAGTGATTGTGGTGAGCGGGCACCAAAGGGTCTGAGCCAAAGGTGGTGGAACTGAGTTCCCCCAAGTTCCCCCAGAAAAAAAGCCCTGTATATATATATATATATATATATATATATATATATATATATATATATATATATATATATATATATATATATATATATATATATATAGGGAGTGCAGAATTATTAGGCAAATGAGTATTTTGACCACATCATCCTCTTTATGCATGTTGTCTTACTCCAAGCTGTATAGGCTCGAAAGCCTACTACCAATTAAGCATATTAGGTGATGTGCATCTCTGTAATGAGAAGGGGTGTGGTCTAATGACATCAACACCCTATATCAGGTGTGCATAATTATTGGTCAACTTCCTTTCCTTTGGCAAAATGGGTCAAAAGAAGGACTTGACAGGCTCAGAAAAGTCAAAAATAGTGAGATATCTTGCAGAGGGATGCAGCACTCTTAAAATTGCAAAGCTTCTGAAGCGTGATCATCGAACAATCAAGCGTTTCATTCAAAATAGTCAACAGGGTCGCAAGAAGCGTGTGGAAAAACCAAGGCGCAAAATCACTGCCCATGAACTGAGAAAAGTCAAGCGTGCAGTTGCCAAGATGCCACTTGCCACCAGTTTGGCCATATTTCAGAGCAACATCACTGGAGTGCCCAAAAGCACAAGGTGTGCAATACTCAGAGACATGGCCAAGGTAAGAAAGGCTGAAAGACGACCACCACTGAACAAGACACACAAGCTGAAACGTCAAGACTGGGCCAAGAAATATCTCAAGACTGATTTTTCTAAGGTTTTATGGACTGATGAAATGAGAGTGAGTCTTGATGGGCCAGATGGATGGGCCCGTGGCTGGATTGGTAAAGGGCAGAGAGCTCCAGTCCGACTCAGACGCCAGCAAGGTGGAGGTGGAGTACTGGTTTGGGCTGGTATCATCAAAGATGAGCTTGTGGGGCCTTTTCGGGTTGAGGATGGAGTCAAGCTCAACTCCCAGTCCTACTGCCAGTTTCTGGAAGACACCTTCTTCAAGCAGTGGTACAGGAAGAAGTCTGCATCCTTCAAGAAAAACATGATTTTCATGCAGGACAATGCTCCATCACACGCGTCCAAGTACTCCACAGCGTGGCTGGCAAGAAAGGGTATAAAAGAAGAAAAACGAATGACATGGCCTCCTTGTTCATCTGATCTGAACCCCATTGAGAACCTGTGGTCCATCATCAAATGTGAGATTTACAAGGAGGGAAAACAGTACACCTCTCTGAACAGTGTCTGGGAGGCTGTGGTTGCTGCTGCACGCAATGTTGATGGTGAACAGATCAAAACACTGACAGAATCCATGGATGGCAGGCTGCATGAGTGTCCTTGCAAAGAAAGGTGGCTATATTGGTCACTGATTTGTTTTTGTTTTGTTTTTGAATGTCAGAAATGTATATTTGTGAATGTTGAGATGTTATATTGGTTTCACTGGTAAAAATAAATAATTGAAATGGGTATATATTTGTTTTTTGTTAAGTTGCCTAATAATTATGCACAGTAATAGTCACCTGCACACACAGAGATCCCCCTAAAATAGCTAAAACTAAAAACAAACTAAAAACTACTTTCATATTAATGAGTTTTTTGGGTTCATTGAGAACATGGTTGTTGTTCAATAATAAAATTAATCCTCAAAAATACAACTTGCCTAATAATTCTGCACTCCCTGTATGTATATATTATATATATACTCATGCACAACACATTGGACTTTGAACACCATGTGCCAGTGCAGCAAAAATCCACTCCTGTTTGCCAAGAGCAGAAAAATGGGCGTACAATGCTCAGATTGCCATACTGAATATATTGTCTGGTCGGACTTTCGATTGCAACATACATAATTAGTCAGAATTTAGCATTTGCAGCATAAAACTTGTTGGTAAAACAAATAAAAAAACAAAAAAAAACAAACAACGAACAAGATGCTATGGAATTATTAAAAAGGAAAACATGAGACACAAAAAAATAAATAAAAAATTTAGCATAAGCATACCGCCCAACTTTTTAAGATTGGAATGAGGGACACTTATCACCAAAAGTATGCATGCATAGAACACACCCCATTGCCACGCCTTAAAGAAGAACTATACAAAAAAAGAAGGTTGGTTAAACCCACAAGTGCTTTTTTTCCCTTTATTTTGGCTTTCGGAATTTAGAAATGCAGTAATTTAGAAATCAGACGAAAGCTTTAGTGTTGGAAAACACTTTTTGATAGATACAAAGTGCATTTTATACACATCTATATTAGGATTGTCCCAATACCACTTTTTTGAGACTGAGTACAAGTACCGATACTTTTTTCGAGTACTCGTCGATACCGATCCTTTTTTATAATCTCATGTGACAGAGGCACGTGTGTCTTTTTTTTTTTATTCTTCTCATTTTTTTTTTTTAAAGGAGTTCTCTAAGCTAAAACTTTTAACCCCTGCTGTGCCCGTGCTGTAAAACTATACAAAATAAACCTTCACTTACCTGCCTACGATCCCCCGTTGTTCCGATATCGCCATCCCGTTTTTCGGTCCCGGTCTCTTCCACTTCCTGCGGGTCGGTGACTCACAGTGCGCTCAGCCTATCAGCGGCCGCAGCAATGTCCCGCCGCGGCCGCTGATAGGCTGAGCGCAGAGTGAAGTCACCGACCCGCAGGAAGAGGAAGCTGACAGGGACCGGAGCACGGGCGGCGATATCAGAACGGGGGATCGTAGGCAGGTAAGTGAAAGTTTATTTTGTATAGTTTTACAGCCCGGGCACAGCGGGAGTTAAAAGTTTTAGCTTGGAGAACTCCTTTAATTTTCTTTATTTTATTATTATTATTATTTTTTACAATGTTTTCTTTTTTTTAAGGCGGGGGGGGGGGGGGTGGACAGTGTCAGCGTGTATTTTTTATTTTATTTTTTATTATTTTTTACAATACATTTTTTTATTATTTATTGCAATTTTTTTTATCAGCCCAGTTGGGGGGCTTTGGTGATATATTAGGGGTCTTAACACCTCTGACATCTCCCCTTTGAGACAGGGAAAGGCACTAGGGACAAAGATACCCCAATCCCTGTCTCAGGGATGACAAATGAGGAGGAATGAGAGACAGAGGGACATTGCTCCAAATCAGGGACAGTCCCTCAAAATCAGGGACAGTTGGGAGCTATGGCATAAGTCACAAGGGATATAAATCGACTGCGTGCCCCAAAGATTTGTTTGCTAAAGTATCGGTGACATTATCACCCTGAATTACTGCATATGATCTGGAAAAAATACACAAAGCACCCCAAGATTAAAGGAAGAATAGACAAGCCTCTTGTATTTAGACTATTTTCTTATCCCAGAATTCAGCTTTAAGGGACAAAACCTCTTAGAAATATAAAAAAATAGTGCATATGTTGAAATTAGGTCATTATTGAGAGCTTACGAAAAATTGTAATTCTCCTGTGCAGCGTTGAGGACATCCAGAAGTGTTGATTGTGAAGGGACCTCAATGACTTCTTCGAAATGATGACCTTCCACTACTAGTCGGACATTAATTGGCTTAGCAGCAATGGCAACTTCAGGAAGGGCAGGAAGAGGGGTAGGGATTGACAACGGCTTATCTAAAACGAAAGAACAGGTTTACAAACAATGCATATCGTTACAAATAAAGGGATTTTTTAATACAGCTTACCTGTAAAATCCTTTTCTTGGAGTACATCACGGGACACAGAGCGGCATATTCATTACTATATGGTTATATGGAGTACCTTCAGGTGTGGACACTGGCAATCTCAAACAGGAAGTCCCCTCCCTATATAACCCCCTCCCCTAGAGGGAGTCCCTCAGTTTTGTAGCAAGCAGTATGCCTCCCAAAAATGTTCCCCAAAAGAGGGGTGGGAGCTCTGTGTCCCGTGATGTACTCCAAGAAAAGGATTTTACAGGTAAGCTGTATTAAAAAATCCCTTTTTCTTTCTCGTACATCACGGGACACAGAGCGGCATATTCATTACTATATGGGATGTCCGAAAGCAATGCTTTAATGAGGGGAGGGAGACATCTTCTCCAAAGGGATTTAATTTAGAGGTATACTCAAATAATAATAATAAATCCAACTTAGTCAAGAAATAATTTTGAAAATCTTTTTTTTTTTCTTCTTTCAAGCAAGGGTGCCCCTGATCCCGAGGATCTTAAACCGCAGCCTGTAGTACTGCCTGCCCAAAGGCTGAATCCGCATTCCTTCTCACGTCTAGTTGATAAAACCTTGTAAACGTGTGGACTGACGACCACGTCGCCGCCTTGCATATCTGAGCCATAGAGATCTGATGGTGTGCTGCCCAGGAGGCGCCCATGGCCCTGGTAGAATGGGCTTTTACCGACAAAGGAGGAGGCAACCTCTTCAAACCGTAAGCCTGAATAATTGTCTAATCCATCTCGAGATGGTGGATTTTGCAGCTGCTTGCCCCTTCTTGGGGCCATCTGGTAAAACGAACAACACCTCTGTTTTCCGGATCTTTTCTGTAGCTTTAAGATAGGCCCTCATGGCCCGGACAATATCTATAGTATGCAGCAACCCCTCCTTTCTAGATGTGGGTTTCGGAAAGAAGGATGGAAGTACCAAATCCTGGTTCAAGTGAAAACTGGATATAACCTTTGGTAGAAAGGAAGGATGAGGCCGGAGAACTGCCCTGTCCTTATGCAAAATGAGATAGGGTTCCTTACAAGATAAGGCTGCCAACTCTGACACTCTCCTGGCCGAAACTATGGCGACCAAAAATACCAACTTTCTTGTCAGTAAAACTAAAGGAATCTCAGCCAACGGCTCAAAGGGTTGTCTCTGTAGAGTGGACAGGACAAGATTTAAGTCCCATGGACAAACCGGTGACTTGACAGGAGGATTAATACGCAAGACCCCCTGTATGAAGGTTTTTACCAGCGAGTGGGTGGCCAGCGGCCTCTGAAACCACACTGACAGAGCTGAAATCTGTCCCTTGATTGTGCTCAATGCCAAGCCTTTATCCACCCCTAGCTGGAGAAAACTTAACACCCTATCAATGGTATATTTGCGGGAATTCCATCTTTTGGATTCACACCAGCCTACGTAGGTCCTCCACACCCTGTAATAAATCACCCTGGAGGCCGGCTTTCTAGCCCTAATCAGGGTAGGAATTACCTGCCTAGACAGACCTCTACCCCTGAGAATCAGGGATTCAGCCTCCAGGCCGTCAAATTTAGACGCTGTAATGTAGGGTGGAGGATCGGACCTTGTGAGAGTAGGTCTGGTCGTAAGGAAGAGTCCAAGGGTCTCCCACTGCCATCTTCAGGACTAGTGAGTACCATGTCCTGCGGGGCCAAGCTGGAGCTACTAGAATGACTGGCTTGTGCTCCACTCTGATCCTGCGCAACAGGCGAGGAAGTAACTGTAGCGGGGGGAATGCATATAGAAGTTTGAATTGATGCCAAGGGCAAACCAACGCATCGGTTCTGCAGGCCATAGGGTCCCTTGCTCGAGACACGAACCTGTCTAGTTTCTTGTTGAACCTGGATGCCATTACATCTATGTCTGGCATTCCCCACTTCTGGCAGATTGTCTGAAAGACCTGGGGATGAAGAGACCACTCCCCCGGCGACAGAATCTGGCGACTTAAGAAGTCTGCCTGCAGGTTGTCCACTCCGGGAATGAATATCGCCAAAATGCAGGGTACATAAACCTCTGCCCACTGAAAAATCAAGCTCACCTCCCTCTGAGCGGCCTGACTCCTGGTCCCCCCTTGGTGGTTTATGTATGCCACCGCTGTGGCATTGTCTGACTGGATTCTCACCGGGGACCCTTGTAATCTGGAAGTCCATGCCAGGAGGGCTAGGCGAGCAGCTCTGATCTCCAAGACATTGATGGGTAGCCGCCTCTCCGCTTCCGCCCAAGTTCCCTGGCGAGTGAACCCCTCCAAGACTGCCCCCCAGCCTGCCAGGCTGGCGTCTGTGGTAACTACCTTCCAGACAACGGGGCTGAAGGACCTTCCCTTCAGAAGATTCTGAGGGTTCAACCACCAGGCCAGGCTTTGTCGGACCTTTGATGATAGCGTCAAAGGGGACTCCAAGGCATGTGCTCTCTTGTTCCAGGCTGCTAGAATGGCTGCCTGTAGGACGCGAGTGTGGATCTGAGCGTATGGTACTGCCTCGAACGTGGCCACTAGCTTGCCTAGTAATCGCATACACAGGCGAATAGTTGTTTTTTTCTTGCTTAGAACCAACTGAACCAACCGCTTGATAGCTTCGACCTTTACAAGGGGCAGGAACACCCTTTGCTGTTCTGTGTCTAACCTCATGCCGAGGTATTCCAACTGCTTCGTAGGATGAAACGCTGATTTTTCCCGCTTTAGGACCCAGCCTAACCTCTCGAGGTACTGAACCGTGAGGTTTACTGCTTGTTCCAGACACGGCCGTGAGTGATCTATGATTAAAAGGTCGTCCAAGTATGCTAGGACTGTGACCCCTTGGATCCTTAGATTGGCCAGAACTGGGGCTAGGATCTTCGTGAATACCCGGGGGGCCGTGGCCAGCCCGAAGGGGAGCGCCATGAATTGGAAGTGTCGCTGCCCTACTGCGAAGCGTAAAAATCTTTGATGCGGCTGAAAGATTGGTACATGAAGGTAAGCATCCTTTATGTCTACGGAAGCCAGAAAGTCGTCCCTCTGGAGCGTGGCGACTGCTGACCGGACGGATTCCATCCGGAAGGAACAAACTCTTAGGTAAACATTTAAACTCTTTAGGTCCAAGATTGGCCTGACATCGCCGTTGGGCTTTGGTATGACAAAGAGATTGGAATAGAAACCTAGCCCCTGCTCTTGGGCTGGTACCTCTATTATCACGCCCTGGCAAAGCAGGTGGTCCAAAGCTGCCAGCATCGAGGCCTTCTTTGCTGGATCTTTTGGTAGCCTTGACTCTTGAAAACGAGGCGGAGGAAACTTTAGAAACTCCAGTCTGTATCCTGTGGTTACAGACGACCGGACCCATTCGTCGGGGATCTTGGCTTCCCAAACTTCTGAGAAGAAACGAAGCCTTCCCCCCACCCGCGAGAGTGGGGGCGCCCCTTCATAAGGCAGACTTAGGGGCTGGCTTTGTCGGCTTGCGATACCAGGGCCTCTTACCTCCAGGGGCCTGTCCCTGCGATTTATTGTTAAAGTTTGATCGCGCAGGCGGCCGTCGATACTGCCTGGAATTTGGGGGCCCTGAGACAGGAGAGAGCTGCCTTTTAAATGTAGGACCCCGGAATCTCCTTTTGACTGGTAAAAGGGTACTTATGCCGCTTGAAATAGTCTGAATGTATTTATCCAGATCCTCTCCGAAGAGTCGTCCTCCATGGAAGGGAAACCCTGCCAGAAGCCTTTTGCATGGGGGCTCCGCTGCCCAGTTCTTCAACCATAAGAGCCTTCTCATGTGCACCAAAAATAGTGATAAACGAGAGGCCTGCTGGATGGAATCCTTTATAGCATCTACCGCAAAACACAGAGCTCTGGGAATGTCAGAAAACTCTTCTGCCTGTTGGGCAGGCATGTCTTTAAGCATTTGTTTTGTCTGGTCCTTTAACGCCTGACAAACTCCAATTGCAGCCACAGCTGGCTGTATCACTGCTCCTGCCGTAGCAAAGGATGCCTTCAAAAGTGTCTAACCGTTTATCAACCGGATCTTTAAACATTTGTATGTTTTCCACCGGGCAAGTTAGTGATTTATTCACACATGAGATGGCTGCATCCACCACTGGGAGCTTCCACCTCTTCGAGAATTTTTCCTCCATAGGGTAAATGACCGAAAATCTCTTAGGCGGCAGAAAAATCCTGTCCGGTCGTACCCAATCCTGAAAGATCAATTCCTCCAACAGAGGATGGACCGGAAAAACCGCGTTGCTCAAAGGAGCTTTCAAAGAGCCCAGAGAGGATACCGCAGGAACCTGAGGTTCTGTAAATGCCGAGCGGACCATGTCCGTCAAAGACTGTACCCACAGTCTCTCTGTCTGGGAGTCTGAAAATGGTTCCTCCGAGGTAGATTCCTCAATCCCTGAACCCTCTTGGTTCCGGTCTAGTTGATCCTCCTGAGATTCCAATTCCTCCGGAGAGAGAATTTCAGCATCTGAGGATACACCTTTTGGCGATGGGGATCTAGCCCGTTTCTTGCCAGGAATAGAGCTAGCGATCATCGCTGCCAATCTTTTTTCTAGCCCCCCTAGGGAGACGGCTAGCATTTCCTCTGTGATAAACACAGGGCTGGGCTGATCTGGGCCAGCCTCAGCACCAGACCCCCCCAATGGCTCATCCAAGGCGACCTTAATGGGAATAAGCTGCGGGGAAAGTATCGGCATATCATCAGAATCAGAGGGGGAACCCCTTTGTTTTTTGGTCTTTTTTGTACCCTTTGATCCCGAACCTTTGGAAGCCATAATACAAAATCGAGGGACTCCGCCTACAACAACCGACTGTAGTGGCCAGGAGTACAAAATTAGGGTTTAGTGGACAATAGATCACTAATGCCTAAAAACCGATGGGGCCCCGTATGTTCCTCTTTTTTTTTCTAATATATAACTTTCCTTTTTTTTTTTTTTTGTTATAATATATAACTTTTCTTTTCTCTTTTTTTTTTTTTTCAAAACATACAGCGTCCCCAAATTTTAGTTTGCCAGCCTCCAACCTGTTGCCAAAGGGGATTTTTGGCTCAACACAAAAGCATAGGAACCAACTCCAGCATGCACTACCCCTCTTCCGCCACCGGGAGTCACTGTTCTGCCGCTCTGCGTCCTCTCCCTGTTCAGATCAGCTTCAGACTGAGCAATGATCATGGCCTGCTGTTATAACAGCAAATAATGGCGCGCCCCTGATGACGCTGCAGGCACGCCCCCCCCCCGCCCTCCCTCTGAACGGCGCGAAAACGTCTATAAGACGTGCGCGCGCGTATATCGGGGAAGGAAACACATGGAGGAGCCGCGCTGCTGGAGACCCAGGACTGCAGCTTCAGGCGGCAGAATCAAACCCCCGGCCAGGTAGGACTCTCCAAAAGGCCCCATAGGGATCCTTATTAGCCCTGGGAAGAAAGCAGCAGGTAGCTAGCAAACTCTAAAGTCTCTTTGACAGGGGGACCAAGTGATGGGGGAAATGAGATCATCCTGTCTTCTCAGACATAGTGAGCAAGGCTGCCAATGCAGAGCATACTTAGGCTACCCCCCTTTAAGGTCTCCCTGGAGAGCCTGCTGTCTAACCAAGTCCCATAGGCCCCCCCCTCTTACCTGCTCCATGCTGCAGGACGTTTGCTTAGCAAAAACGGTCCAATCTTCTCCCATCTCCGTGGGTAGCGTAGTAGACCTTCAGGCCCTGGGGTCCTGGAAGGTACCCACTGTCCTGGACCTATATAGCACCCTGGCAAACAGGAACTTATGGTCCTTTACGAACTCCAAGTCCTGGGCCCAGGGTCCAGCCCTCCAAAGAGGAGCATTATAGGCAAAACCCCACGGTTTGGGGCCCGGGTACTGTCCACTTTGGCACTGAGGCTCCTTGGACAGATCCGGTTAGCCCGCCCTTAATCCCAAGGATGTGGAGCAAAGCTATTCCGTGACCAACACCTAAGACACTGGCGAAAAAACTGAGGGACTCCCTCTAGGGGAGGGGGTTATATAGGGAGGGGACTTCCTGTTTGAGATTGCCAGTGTCCACACCTGAAGGTACTCCATATAACCATATAGTAATGAATATGCCGCTCTGTGTCCCGTGATGTACGAGAAAGAAATTATAAATGAATATTAAGGCCAAATTAAAGAATGGGAATAGACAGCACAACAATTACTGGCAATGATTTCAACAATTGGTGACAATTATCAGGACTTTTCTGAGCTCTGAGAGGGTAATAACACTCACAGCTGAATGTAAAATCAAGCATTGCTGGCAAAAACAAAAGAAGAAAGACCCGTGCATGCTGGCTCAGTAATACAAGGGGCAGTGCCACCCAGTGATGTCGCTGGGTGGCCCTGCCCCTTACCTATTTAATAAATGTCAGGTGGTGGATCAGACAGATAGGCGGGAGCCTTCGGTGTCAGCAAAGCTTTTTTTTGGCTCGGTGGTAGCAACGGGCGTCGTGATTGATGTTGGATCTGCACTGGGGGAAATTTTTTTTTACATAAAAAAAAAAAAGGAATTGTCAAAAACTGTGTGTATGTTTTTATTTATTTTTGACACTTTTTTTGGTGAATGAGTAGGGGTACGATATACCCCATACTCATTCACATGGGGGGGCAGGATCTGAGGGCCCCCTTAGGCACCTTCAAGATTCTGATAAGCCCCCTGCCTGCAGATCCCCACAACCACAGTCCAGGATTATGGGGAATAGGCAGGGTTGCCATCAGAAATTTTGGGGCCCCTTACACAGCTTTAGCCATGGCCCCCTGGTGCAGCCAAAAATGTGTAAGTCTCATCTCACCTCTTCTCTCTCCAGCCACCGCGAGCAGAGAAAAGCGGGGAGGGGTGCGGGTGAATGCCGAAAATGACAAAGTGTCTTCACCTCTTCGGTCTCCAGCCGCGAGGAGAGAATGGTGGGCGCCAAAATGTGTGTTATATCACTTCTCTTCTCTGCAGCCGCGACATTACTGGGGGGCGGGCCCCTTGCTAGATTTGGGCCCCTTACATGTGTAATGCCTGTACCCCCCTGATGGCGGCCCTGGGAATAGGACCTTGTCCCCAAGGCACGCCCCCCTCCCCATGTTAAGGGTATCTTGCCTGGTATGGTTCAACAGGGTGCTTGCTTGTCCCTTTCCTTTCCTGACCTGCTGGGCTCCATGCTCAGATAAGGGTCGGCTATAGATTTGGGGGGGCCCATGCCATTTTTTTTTTTTATTTAGCATGGGATTCCCCTCAGATCCATACCAGACCCAAAGGGCTTGCTGGGGGGGACCCCAGGCCTTGTTTTTATTTTAATTGCCAGCAATGCTTGTTTTTACATTCAACTGTCAGCGGGGAAGCCCACTGATGACTCATTAGTTGTTTAAGACGCAATGACCGGCTTCCTGGCCCACTCCTTAACAAGCTTGTGTAGCCAAAATCACTTGTCAAATGCACCGCAAACGTGCATAGGGCATTTGGGGGAGCATTTTTAATGCTCATTAAACTCTTATTAACCACACCTATTAATGTGCATTGATGCTATAGGCGTGTTGAGAAGCGCCAGTATTTTCAGCAAGTGTTAATAAACCCTTACAGACCTACAGCTCTCCAATTAGCAGTGCTTTCTTTCCTGCATCTAATATGAAAGCTTTTGTCTGCGACAAAATACTGCTAAAAAAATCTTTTCTGCTGCGGCTGGTTTATGGAAATAAATAAAATAAAAAAGGGATATAGAGCTGTTGGTGTTTTGCTGCACCCCATTTTTATTTATACCATTTGGACCAAAGCTTAAAATAGCATTAAACTTACATATTCACAGGAAGTTATGCAACACTAAATTGTTTTTTGAAGCTCCTATTTAAGTATCTACATTTTAAATAAAACATTAACAATTTGCAAATTTTATATGACTTTAATTCAACCCTGGGTCACTCACGTACTTGTGGATGTGTCACACTTTATAATTGCAAGATTTAGGTAGGTCTTCTGGTGGAACACAGGTAATAACTGGGACATCATCATTGGATTGGAGAACTTTCCTTGGACCACTGCTTCCAGTAAGGCTCTTATTGCTTTGGAAGAAGGTTCTCTGCCGCTTTGACCACCAAGTGCTAAGAGGAACTTAGAAAGAACAAAATTTACTGATGTTACCAAGTTCTTAATAAAATGTCTTCAGTGTTTTGCAAGGTGCCTTCTACTGTGGGATGAGACACTGCTTTCTATGTTGTATTGTGTTAGTACATCTCCCCCTTCACAAACATGATTTGTTATTTTTTTATATATTCTTTCATTCATTTATCTGAATACAGTAAAACCTTGGTTTGCAAGCATAATCCAAAGCACTTGTATATCACAGCATTTTTTTTACAGAGTATAAAAGAGAAGAGAGGCACCTCTAAGTGTAGCAATAAGTTGCTAAATGTTGTCTCTTCATTAAATGTAACCATATTGCTACACTTAGAGGCTCCTCTCTTCTTTTTTATACTCAGCTGTGACATGACGCTACTCTTATATCAAGGCAAAATGTATTAAAACATTTTGCTTGTCTTGCAAAACGCTCTCAAACCAAGGTTTTACTGTATATGGAAATCTCAGGCTTATGCATAAGAAAGGCTTAAAGCATAAGTTAAAAAAAACAACAAAATGCACTTTTTTCGCAGGTAAATTTTTTGTTCCATTTGTTATTTTTTGTATTGCTGATGCCATGCAGGTCTCCTGCAGATCTGTCAGTGTATCGGCTTGCTCGTACCTTGTATGAGCAAGCCAATACATTCTGACAGGAAAACTCAATGAACTATGAGCCGCCGTACACACGGCCGAGGTTCTCGCTGAAAACCAGCGAGAACCTCGCTGGAATGCACATTCCAGCGAGGACCTCGGTTGTGTGTACGGTCTCGGCGAGCTTCCCGTCGGGAAGCCCGTCGAGCCGAAATAGAGAGCACGCTCTCTATTTCCTCGACGGCCCGCCCGGAAGAATGGCTGGTTGCCATTCCCGACGGGCGGGTCGCCGATTTTGACGGCCTGCAGGGAACCTCGACGGGCGGAACAATGTGTTCTGCCCGTCGAGATTCCCTGCCGTGTGTACGCGGCCTCACATTGCTCACAGTGCCGTAGTAGTTCATTGAAATCTACAAGCCAACAGCCACAAAGGCTGCCGAACATTGTAGCTTTCCATTCACAGAGGACTGTGAATGAGTTGCATGGCCGTTGGGCAGAGCCCTGCATGGCCGCTTTTTTTTTTTTATATTGTGGCAACAGACATGGGGAGAAGATTCCCGGCTTGCTGTCACAGTGAGGATTGGGAGTGGGGGGGGGATAGTTAACATGTTATGAAAGGGGAACTTATCCTTTAAAGTTAAAATCCAGGCAAAATATACATATAAAAGAGAGAACCCCCCCCCCCACAAATAACTGTTTTATTTTTTATTTAACCACCTCAGTACTGGCCACTTTTACCGCCTTCTTTGAATGACAATTGCGCAATCATGCAGCACTGTACCCATATGAAATTTTCATATATTTTTTTTAAATAGACAGAGCTTTCTTTTTTTGGTGGTATTTAATCACCACTGGGTTTATATCCTTTGCTAAGCACACAGAAAAAAATACCAAAAAAACTAAAACAAAACAAGTTTCTTTTAGTTTCTGTCCAAAGTACTAAGTCAGAGTGTGCCTGTGGTTCTAGGGATCCAGCCATGGATGCCCTGCCAAAATGAGAGAGCTGCGCTGTAGCCATCTTTTGGCTATAGCGCTGCAAACGGCCAGTTTCAGTCTGTGTGTACAGCTCCCTGTCCAACAGAAGCTGGTCTCAGAAGCAGTCCCCCTGTCAGAACACAATCAGCTGTGTTGTGAGCCAACAGGGAATATGGAGACAGGATGAAAGAGCAGAGTGATGGCCCCATCAGTATACAGCTTTTCCTTCACTATCCAATCACTGGGCGGAGGTGGGATGGTGACCTAGCTGCCTTGCTTAACCATAATAGAAAAAAAAAGTCAAGTCACCTGCCCCCCAAACAGCTAGATCACTAATGTGTGGGTAAGCAACATTTAAAAACAGGAATAGTGCTTGTATGCCCAATTTACAGGATATGGACTTTCATGGGATGGGGGTTGATAAATGTTGCTCAAGATGAACTTACACTTTAAAAGATGTGTGAACAGAACCCAGGTGGTACTGTGCAAATTTGTTAAATGCCGATGCTGAAAAAACCATGAGGAGCCAACAGACCTAGTCTTTAAGAGGGTAGAGATAACAGTATCAAAAAAAGGCTCTTTTCCCTCAAGACCCTAGCATCAACAGCCATGCCATTAAAGCTAGCATCTGAGAAGTAGGATGGAACACCGACCCATGGGACGGAAGGTCTAAATAAGCCACAACTTCCCATGGAGCATCTGCCAGAAGCCTGGTTAAGTACCAGGTCCTCTTGGGCCAATTTTGTGTGATGTTAATCACCAGAGTACCCTCAATCGCCATCCTGCAACGTAGGCGAGGGAGACTCTGGAGTGGTGGAAAGGCATAGATCAGGCTAAACTGATACCATGGAGTCAACAGAGTGTCCACTGCAATTGCTCCATGTCCCAGAACCTGGTGACAATCTAGTCCAGTTTGTTTTTGAAGGGGTTCCATCTTGTGTCCCCAAGTTGTGGCAAAGTGCTTTTATGCACAAAGAGTTCATTCTTCTGGTTCCAGATGCCAACAACTGAGAAAGTCCACCTGCCAGTTTTTGATGCCTGGGATAACAGACTGGTCCAAAATGTGAAGATCTGCCCATGAGGGAATCACGTCTACTTTTATAGCAGCGGGGCTTGTAGTTCATTCTTGATAACTGATGTAGGCCACAGCTTTCTCTGACAACAATGTCGCCTGCGGTCCTGTACACCAAGAGGGTGTACAGGACCGCACCCCAGCCTGACAGCTTTTTACTGAAAAATTTCCAGGATTAAAGAGGAAAAGATTTCCCTGGAGAGGTACTCCCAATCCTCCACAGTAGTGGGGTGGGAGGAGGGGTGCCTCATTGTAAGCGCCTGTAGGCCGCAATCCAGGGGTATGGAGCATCACTGCTAATATTGTGCCCATGAGACCAGGGCATGTGCACTGGTCAGCATCCAAAGTCTAAAAGGGTAGGGACAGGCTGCACTGGTGCAGAAACTGCCTCTGACATGACATGGCAAAAAGGCATAGTATGTGCCAAAGGCCACTCAGACACCATTGCACCCAGCCGCAGTAGAGTGCCACTCTAAAATTATAACAGGTGCAATAGTGCCATTGCAAGTGCCCTTCAATACTACATGGTTCCATACTGCACTCCACAGGGGAACAGCAGTGGAAAATACCTCTAAGGAAATAATTAATTATGGCACCCTGAACCGTGTACTCACCAACCAGCTGCGGGAATAAGGGGGATTTACCCCTTCCTGGTTTCGCCCACCACAATGGGCAGACCCTCAAGGGATCTTCACAGTGGTTATGGTGTAACCAAGCATTGTTAGGAGAATCCTCGTGAAAAAACAAATACAGAGAAAGATGGAAAAAAAAAAAACTCCATATAAGAATGTAAGCTTCTCGCAGCAGACAAAAGAGGTCCATACCCTAAGGATGCTAGCAAAGAAAAATTGAGGCCAGCTTGGAGTGAAAAGTATATACGGGGGGCAGGGGAATGGGGATGTCCCAGCAGCTCTTTTTCTGTCAGTGTCCAATCAATTGAAGGAAGCTGCATGTGACCCAGTTGTAAGGATTTTAAGATGCTAAATTAAAGAAGGAAATTTTGTCTGTGTATTTCGCAGTTTGTCTGGAGTTCAGCTGTAAACCTTATGACTGCTTCAAGAATTTACTGCTAAAACTACACAAGCTCTATGTAACCACAAAATGATGTCAGGAAAAATGTAAAATGTTGAGCAGTATAATACATTAAAAATAAAGTATGGCCGAAACTATTTTTCAAGTGATCTGGATGGCAAGTTGTTAAAGCGAAACAATCTCTGCGGGCTTACCTGTACAGCAAGAGGAGTGCTATAGATGTTTCCTAATTGCCCATCAGTGCCTTGTGAGGTCAAAATTTTGTCTTTAATACTTTTTATAGCCTTCTTCATGTAGACAACCTCTTCACGAGGATACTTATTTGAATTTTTTAAACATAGGAGTGCTAAACCAGCCATTGCTTCGGTGTCTGTAATGGTACAACACAAAAAGGCATGTTACCAAACAAATCAGATACCGGGAAAAAAATAAAAAAGTGGAACAAATTGCTTCTTGTTGAACAAAACAGTCATTCAGTTTCTCCCTTTTATTCCAGGCCACATTTACATGGGGCGTATCAATGTATACACCCGTGTGAGATCAGTGTTTACCCCCACAGGTGTTCAGTGCATCTCATGTAGGCAGCCCCATACATGACAATTGGGACTCAGCAGCTGCACAGATATAGCCACTGCTCCCAATCTAACATCTGTGTGGGTGCATGTCCCAGAATGCATACATACATCCGTGCAGCCGCTGCGTCCCAGTTGACATAAATGGGGACTGCCTGCCATAGGCGTGCACACAGGGTCTGCCCAGACACACCCTAATCATTCTGTGCAGCACAGATTCCCCCTACCACCATGGCTCCCCACTCCTTCCTTCTGCAGCACCCCCGGCTTCCTTCCTCTCCTCTCCTGCCGGTTGTTGCTGTGGAGATGTTTTAGGATGAGTGAGGGAAGGGGCCAGTTAATATGTATTTATCAGCCCCTTTCTGAATGGACATGGTGCACACATGGATGTTCTCATTGATATGTCCCATATGAACAAGGACTAAAAAACACTGTATATGAAGTAGGAAGGTCAGAATCCAAACGGTTATGAGATGCAAGAGTTTTTTTTTTTTCTAACATAAGAACAACTCAACAAGACATTTGTATGTAGCTTAGAATTTACTATCAATAACTTACAACTTAATTCACATATAATACACATTTTTGAATTGATATCAGTGGGTTGAATCACACGGTAGCTTCTTGTGACCTCACACTGTATTGGTGACACTTCCTCCACAGCACTTTGGGGGTTATTTACTAAAGCTGGAGCATGTGAAATCTGGTGCAGCTTTGCAAAGAAACCAATCAGCTTCCAGGTTTGATTGCCAAAATGTAATTGGCTACCATGCACAGCTGCAACAAATTCTGAGTGCACCAGTTTTAGTAAGGCTCCTTTCACACTGAGGAGTTTTTCAGGCGGTACAGCGCTAACAACAGCGCCTAAATACCACCTGAAAAACTCCTGCCCAGCCTTCTCAATGTGAAATCACACTGAGGCGATGCGCTGGCGAGAGAAAAAAAATCTCCTGCAAGCCGCATCTTTGGAGCGGTGAGAGGAACGGTGTGTATACCGCTCCTTACAATTTAAAACAATGAAAAACTGCGGTAATACCGCCCGCAATGCAGAGGCGCATTGCGGGCGGTATTAACCCTTTTCCGGCTGCTAGAGGGGGTTATTACCGCACCGCTAGCGTCCGAATCCCGCGGCAATTCCGACGGTATAGCGCCGCTATTTTTAGCGGCGCTATTCCGCCACCGCACCTTCACTGCCCCGAGTGAAAGGGGCCTTTAAATCTCCTACTTTGCGTCTCTGTCCTTAATAATACTTTGCTGCATTTGGACTCTGTAATAGTTTATTCTCTCGAAAGAAAGATCTATTAGGGAACAATGGATGTTGGGTGAGACTTGGAAGTATGGACTTTCCCATTCACATATAAGAAGGCAGCATGCGATTTGACTACTTCCTTACTGGGAACTTAAACCCCCCTCCTGCCCAGACCAATTTTCAGCTTTCAACGCACTGGGGTTTTTATTTTTTGCTAAACAAACAAAAAAACATGGAACATTTTGAAAATAAATAAAAATCATGTTTCATAGTTTGTTAGCAAACAGCTAATTTTTGTCCTTCATTGATTTGCGTTGATGAGGCGGAACTGGTGGGCACTGATAGGCACAGATAAGGTGGCACTTGTGGGGACAGATAAGGTACTGATGGGTGGCACTCATGGGGGCTCTGGTAGGTGACACTGATAAGTGGCACTGTGGGCTATGATGGGTGGCACTGTGGGCAATGATGGGTGGCACTGGTGGTCACTGATAGGCAGCAATGTTGTACAATGGCAGGTGGCACAGGTGAGCATGGTCTTGGTGACAGTCGCCGGTGATCGGCTTTTTTTTCTACTCACGCCATCAGTGTGAGGAGAAAAAATAGCCGATTACCTGCTCCGTTTACATCACATGATCAGCTGTCATTGGGTGACAGCTGATCAAGTGGTAAGGGGTCGGGATTGACCCCTTACTCTGATCTGTGATCAGCCGAGTCTCATTGGGGGCTTGCAGGCTGCTCGAGAGGACATCCAGGGACATCCTCCCGGCAATTCAGGTCCACGCTGTAGCCGTCTTTCGTCTAAAGCGCGGATCTGAAGTGGTTAAAATAGAAATGTAGGCACATCTTTACAAAGTGCAATCTAAAGCAGCAATGTAATTTAATGTTGGTATCTGTCCATATCACAAACCAAGAATAATATGACTATCTACTATATAAACAGTGCTCTAATCCAGTGGTTCTCAACCCTGTCCTCAAGTACGCCCAACAGGCCATGTTTTTTGATTTTCCTTCATCTTTCACAGGCGCTTTAAATCAGAGTCAATGGCTTGGTATTTTGGACAGCCATTTTAGCTAACAGAAATTCCCAAAATATTGCCTGTTAGGGGTACTTGAGGAAAGGGTTGAGAACCACTGCTCTAATCCATGGCTGTCATTTCCTTCAGTCAACTGACCAATCTTCAGCCCTCCCCCAGAATACTTTGTGATTATCAGGGGTCAAGTCCTGGGGAAAAAAGTGTGGGAACTCCCACCCAAGATCCACTCCCCCACCAAAAAAAAAAAAAAAAAAAATTAAAAAAATTATACGCTCATATGCATAAATTACTAAACCGCATGTTTTTTTTATTTTTTCGATCCACTGTACCTTAGTAATCCTTTATGTTATTGGCTGAGAACTTTAAGCAAGTTCTTTCTATATCCCGCGATAACTCACGGAAAACCTCTGCAATGTCTCCTGGGAACAATGACAAAAGCTCCCAGGAGTCATTGCGGCATCGAGGAAGTGACGGAATACCCGCACACTCCCCGATTATTCCATATACAGGAAGTGGCCAGTAACAAAGGATTACCAAGGTTCGCCTGCCCCTGACAGTGACTCGAGCTGGGCATCGCTGCTTAGTGAAGGATTGGCTCGGGTGGCTCTGCTGCTCTAGTCCTGCAAAGGGAACTGCGTTCCTGCTGTGAAAAAAGTGCATTAGAACTACAGTGTGATGTGGCGATATCCGCTGTCATGTAATTAAGATGGTCAGCAAGGCACACTCTCTTTCTAGTTGAGTGACCATTACTTCCCTAATCTCACCTTTCACACAATTGCAATGGAGTAGAATGTAAAATTGTATTTGAACTTCAGAAATTCGGACATATTTCGTTACGTTATTCGGAGCATTCAGTAAAAATTGTTTATATTTTAATTCAGGTATTCGGTTATATCCGAATAATGTAAAATTTGGCCAAATATTAATTCGGAAAGAAATGAACCGCACATGTCTACTGAGCCATGTTTGCTAAAACCGCAAACTTAACGCATAAGGAATTATTAAATCAACAGTGTCGTTCTAGATGTATTCTATTTAAAACCTTTCTTCGTGTCTTCCCAAAAGTTCATGTTTTGTGGATGTCCACACACAAAACATACCGGAGACATCAAATGTGCATATATAGGGACATCTACAGAACATGCACTGATAGTAAGGCCCTGTACACATGATCAGACCGGTCCGATGAAACTAGTCCGACGGACCGTTTTCATCGGACCAGGCTGAAGTGGTCTGATGTGCGTACACACCATCGGACCACAAATCTGATCAGACCAGAACGCGGTGACGTAGAACACAATGACGTGCTGAAAAAACGAAGTTCAATGCTTCCAAGCATGCGTCGACTTGATTCTGAGCATGCGCGGGTTTTTGGTCCGATGCTTTTGTGTACTAACCATCGAATTTGATTTTAAAGCAAGTTTAAAAACTTTGGTCCGACGGATAACGGTCCGATAGGCCTACACACCATCAAATTGGTCTGATGAAACTGGTCTTAAGGAGTTGAAGACTAGTTTGGGAGAATTCTGTGCTAGTGAAACCTTTTTTCATACATTCTACATGGTCCCTGTATCTTACCTATAGAGATGGTTTTTCCATGGATAAACTGATTCCTTTCTTCAGCATAGGTGATCTTGTTGATAAAATGTTTATCAATTAACTTATCATTGACACACAATCCCAGAATACCAAGGCTGTATTGATAATAGCTGGTTAATGGTTTACCATATAGCACTGTTAAGTGGAAACAGAAAGAAATGAATTTACCACAAGTACAGAGTTAGCAACATTAGTATTTGATGCTGTCGGAATTACAGGAAAATAGGCAAGCGAGGAATAATCCAACATTTTGTAACCGTGATACCTAACCCCTAACTTTTATCTTGACTCTAAAACTTAGAGTCACTAAACCCACATCATACAAAAACTATCTATAAATGCTGGATTACATGCTGTTCATATTCAGTCACTTTAGGATTATTTCCTGTATTCTGCAAAAAATCTGGTTGATACTGCTGCTCTCTATCTCCCCCTTCTGTTTATGCCCCTAATCCAGCTAGTCATTTTGCAACTGTGTTGGCAACTCTGCGCATGCTAAGTTTTCAGTGAGTTCTATGCTGAGCATTTACTCCCTATAACATCCTCCGTTCCCACTAACCAGGCTAAACACAATAGGGGGGGGGGGTTAGGTGTAGGTTAATGGAGGCTTCACTTCCCTTTTATTCCAACACACAAGCTTGAGGGGCGTGACACAGAAATGTGCCCACACCATGTTATTGCAAAAAAATAAAGATTTAATCTCAAATATATATTTGTATGAGAATGTAAAACCGTTTATGGATATTACCGTATTTATCGGGGTATAGCGCGCTCCCACGTATAGCGCGCACCCCTAAAGTTGCCGCCATTCCTGTGGAAAAGTTTTTTGTACTTATAGTTTTGGTGTCTTGCGCGGCGTCCATCGGCGGCTTCGGGTGTCCTCTTCGTCCGGTCCGGCGTCCGTCTGCAGCTTCGGGTGTCCTCTTCGGCGGGTCCGGCGTCCTCGCGGCGTCCTCCTCGCTTTCCCGCGCCGAGTTTCAAATACTCCGCCGGCATATACCGAGCGCAGTACACTCGGGTATAGTCGGGCAGACTCGGGCTCCTCTCGCGCTGACGTCCTGGACGTACAGGACGTGAGCGCAAAAGGAGCCGAGCCTGCCCGACTATACCCGAGTGTACTGCACTCAGTATATGCAGGCGCAGTACACTCGTGAATAGTCGGGCAGGCTCGGCTACTCTCGCACTCACGTCCTGTACGTCCAGGACGTCAGCGCGAGAGGAGCCGAGTCTGCCCGAGTGTACTGCGCTCGGTATATGCCGGCGCAGTATTTGAAACTCGGCGCGGGAAAGCGGCTATCGGCGTATACCGCGCACCCACGATTTTGCCCTGATTTTCAGGGCAAAAAAGTGTGCGGTATACGCCGATAAATACGGTATTTATTTTTACTCTTTATTCCAAAGCCTGTTTTTTTTTTTTTTTTAAAAGTCACAAGCAGTAGATGACTAGAAGCTCCTCCTGCTTAGGTTTCCCTGCAGACAGGCTGGGAAAGATCTGGTTCATGTGATAGCTGTATATCGATTAGGAAAATTTACTTAGATGTCCATATACAGAAATAGAAGGGACAATGTAAATTCAACAGTATGGGCCAGATTCAGGTAGATGGGCGAATCTTTATTTTGGAGTAACTTTTCTCATTTACGTTACTCCGCCGAAACTTTAGGAGCAAGTACTGTTATTCACAAAGCACTTGCTCCTAAAGTTGCGGCGGTGTAGCGAAAATGAGCCGGCGGAATTCAAATTGGGCGGGTAGGGGGCGTGTATTATTTAAACTAGGCACAATCCCGCGGCGAACGTACTGCGCATGCGTCGACTGTCAGTGCGCATGCTCCAAATTCTGTCAGTGAACGTCAATGACGTCAATCCCCATTCACGGACATTTTACGCAATCGACGCAAAAATTTTTAAATTCGACGCGATGACGACAGCCATACTTCACATAGGATACTCCACCTAGGGGGCATGTTTTTCTTTACGCCGCGTATCGCTTACGGAAACGTCGGAAAGTCACTGCGTCGGGCCCGAGTACGATCGTGAATTGCTGATTAACATATTCTCGGCGTTAATCAGCGGGAACGCCCCGAGCACCATTTTTTAAATTGCAGTTCCGATACGACGGCGAAATACAATTACGTCGCTCGTATAGGAACTCCAACCCGGCGTTTCTTGTTTTCTGCTTACAGAAAACAGAAACGCCAGCTCAAAGTGAGAGTTATGCTGGCGTATCACTGATACTCCAGCCTAACTCTACCTGAATCTGGCCCTATATGTTCAGTAACACTTTAACCCAGTCTTCACCCTAACACTAATATAAAAAACGACTTTGCCATCCTGAAACTTGACACAAAACATTTAAAATGTAACTCTCAACACTAATGGTGCGTACACAATATCATTTTTTGGGTTGTAAAAAAACATTTTTTATTTTTTTTTCCAACTACATCATTAAAAACGACGTTGCCTACACACGATCATTAAGATAAAAAGCTCTAGCAAATCGCGGTGACGTACAACATGTACAACGACACTATAAAGGGGAAGTTCCATGCGGACTACGACACCCTTGGGGCTGCTTTTGCTGATTTCGTGTTAGTAAAAGACGATTTTCGTTACAGCGTGATGAATGTGCTTACTCCATTACAAACAGTAGTTTTACCAGAACAAGCGCTCCCGTCTCATAACTTGCTTCTGAGCATGCGCAGGTTTTTCACATCGTTAAAGCCTACACACCATCATTTTTTACAACCCAAAACACTTCATCTTTATAAACGTCGTAAAAAAATAAAGCATTTTCGATTTTTTTTTTCTCGTTTTTCAGAACCCGAAAAATGCTCTGAAGCCCACACACGATCGTTTTAAATGACATTTTTTTAAAACTTTGTTTTTTAGAACCCGAAAAACGGTTGTGTGTACGCGGCATAACAGGTTTAATCACTTCCACGTTTGAAGAACGTTTAGATAACCGGATTCACCACACAGAGTCTGGGTTCTTTTCAATGTTAATATGTCCAGTTCGATTTTTACAGTACAGCAAACAATTCTATCCCATACTACCCATAACTGAAAAATCTAATTCTATAGTATAATGTATACATGATAGAAGAGAAGGCTAGAGAGGTCTGAGCCTAGTCATTACCTATACTTTCCTTTTCTTTGAGGAGATGATGTTTCAGACATGTGATTAACTTGATTCTATGTGTGATATCACAGGAAGCCTTCTGAGCCATTAAGTGAAGAGCGATTAGTCCTGTCTTTGGCTCAACATCCTTGGTATTTAAGCTGCTACAAAGACAAATATTGTATTCAGCTATTTTTTTTTTTTTTTTTACCAGAAAAAACACAGATAGATATAAGAAAAAAAAAAAAAGTTCACCACTTTTCAATAAAATTGTGAAAATGTATAAGTTAGCAAGTCACAATTTGGATTTAGCTGCAAACACACACATAATGGATTGAATCATACATTCATAAATCATAAAACATGGAATGACTCTGTGCTACCTGCTGCAAAGATCCTCTGGCTTTAGTTTTTGAACGTATTCATTCTCTTTTTCCAGATTGTGCTCTTCAGAAAGACGAAGTCCAATATACACACTGGGATTGACCTCTTTATCATTTGTTACCATCAAAAGTTTTTGATTTATTTCTCTAACCAAATGTTTTTGGTTTTCTGGTATTTCTTTATAGAAAAATGAAGAACAAAAATAAAGTCAAGACAAGAACCAGTGCAAATTTGTAAAACCTCATTCACATACAGAACAGATCTACAAGTTAATTGAAAGCAGGGCGGTGTTAACGAGGGCCCATCTGGGCACTGCCCAGGGGCCCCAGCTGCACGGGAGCCCCTGCATTTTCCCCAAAGCAGCTGGTCCTTGAGCCCACACTGCCCTGAAACTGGGAGCCCCATGATGGTGCTGAGAGCGATAGATGCAAAGGGGAGGCAGTCAGCCTCCTAATGTCTGTTTACCTGCACGGTCATCATTGAAGGGGCCCCAGAGCATTACTTTGCCCAGGGGCCCATGATGCTGTTAAGACCAAGGGCGGATCCAGAGTCTAGTCTCGGGGGGGGCACTGCCAGAAAATAAGGTGTTGCTTACAGAACTCAATTAGGTGTCCGATGTGTCCGCTGCAATGTTGCAGGACTGCTAAAAAATCAATGATCCCCGCCATTACTAGTAAGACATATTTAAATATGAATGCCATAAATCTATCCCATGGTTTGTAGACGATTGTCAGGGACTGCAGACGTGGTACAAGAGATGGTTAGAGACTGCAGACATGGTACAAGAGGTGGTCAGAGAATGCAGATATGGTACAAGAGATGGTCAGAGACTGCAGACGTGGTACAAGAGATGGTCAGAGACTGCAGACGTGGTACAAGAGATGGTGAGAGACTGCAGACGTGGTACAGGAGATGGTGAGAGACTGCAGACGTGGTACAAGGGATTGTCAGAGACTGCAGGCATGGTACAAGGGATGGTCAGAGACTGCAGACGTGGTGGAGGAGATGGTCAGAGACTGCAGACGTGGTACAAGGAGATGGTCAGAGACTGCAGACGTGGTACAGGAGATGGTCAGAGACTGCAGACGTGGTACAAGGAAATGGTCAGAGACTGCATACATGGTACAAGAGATGGTCAGAGACTGCAGACATGGTACAAGAGATGGTCAGAGACTGCAGACATGGTACAAGAGATGGTCAGAGACTGCAGGCGTGGTACAAGAGATGGTCAGAGACTGCAGACGTGGTACAAGACATGGTTAGAAACTGTAGACGTGGTACAAGGGATGGTGAGAGACTGCAGACGTGGTACAAGGGATGGTCAGAGACTGCAGACGTGGTACAGGAGATGGTGAGAGACTGCAGATGTGGTACAGGAGATGGTGAGAGACTGCAGACGTGGTACAGGAGATGGTGAGAGACTGCAGACGTGGTACAGGAGATGGTGAGAGACTGCAGACGTGATACAGGAGATGGTGAGAGACTGCAGATGTGGTACAGGAGATGGTGAGAGACTGCAGACATGATACAAGAGATGGTCAGAGAATGGAGACATGGTACAAGAGATGGTCAGAAACTGCAGACATGGTACAAGAGATGGTCAGAGACTGCAGACATGGTACAAGAGATGGTCAGAAACTGCAGGCGTGGTACAAGAGATGGTCAGGAAAACTGCAGACGTGGTACAAGGGATGGTCAGAGACTGCAGACGTGGTACAGGAGATGGTCAGAGACTGCAAGCGTGGTACAAGTAGATGGTCAGACTACAGACGTGGTACAAGGAGATGGTGAGAGACTGCAGACGTGGTACAGGAGATGGTCAGACTACAGACGTGGTACAAGGAGATGGTCAGAGACTGCAGACTTGGTACAAGGAGATGGTCAGAGACTGCAGACGTGGTACAAGAGATGGTCAGAGACTGCAGACGTGGTACAAGGGATGGTCAGAGACTGCAGACGTGGTACAGGAGATGGTGAGAGACTGCAGGCATGGTACAAGAGATGGTCAGAGACTGCAGACGTGGTACAAGGAGATGGTCAGAGACTGCAGACGTGGTACAAGAGATGGTCAGAGACTGCAGACGTGGTACAAGAGATGGTCAGAGACTGCAGACGTGGTACAAGGGATGGTCAGAGACTGCAGACGTGGTACAAGGGATGGTCAGAGACTGCAGACGTGGTACAAGAGATGGTCAGAGACTGCAGACGTGGTACAAGGGATGGCCAGAGACTGCAGACGTGGTACAAGGGATGGTCAGAGACTGAAGACATGGTACAAGAGATCATTGCAGCCTCACTGTGCATATGAACGCAGCCCCACCTTTGTATATCAATGCAGTCCCACTTTTGTATATCAATGCAACCCCACTTTTGCATATCAATGCATCCCCACTTTTGCATATCAATGCATCCCCACTTTTGCATATCAATGCATCCCCACTTTTGCATATCAATGCAATCCCACTTTTGTCTATCAATGCACCCCCGCTTTTGTCTATGAATGCAGCCACACTGTGCACGGCACTCACCATGGCATTGCCTCGATCACACACAGCAGGCATCTCCTCTCCCGACGTGTGTCATGGAACAAACAGGAGCTGAAGGTCTGTGTTCGGTAGGCCAGTGTGCTCTAGCAAGGTCCCCCCCTAGACAGGCTTGTGTGATAGACAAAACACTGATTGTCAGGAAAGGTCCCCCCGCTGGTGATTTTGCCTGTTATTTGGGCTGCAGTACTGGCCTCCACCAGCGGGGAGTTATTGGCAGTATGGAGCACACAGCCCTTCCTGCGTTCAGGTGTGACCTAAATGCAATCAGCACGCCTCTATAATACCCGGCGTGTGTAATCACTCCTCGCCCTGGTATCTGTCTACTAACCTGATCCTGAGCCTGATATCTGACCCTGAGCTTGCTGTCCCCTTTCTTGACTTCTGATCTGATCCAACCTGACCCCTCTCCTGGACATTCCCTTCCTGCCCATTCCCTGTCTGCAGCTTCTTCTGTGATCTCCTGGTATATGACCTCGGCTTGGCTTTTGGTTTATGATTACGGCATTTCCCCTTCACTTATATATGCTTTGTTGTTATTTGTGCACTGTTTGTCTTCACCTGTTTTGTTCACCTTGTAAATAAACACCTTTTATTTCACTGCATACAGTGTTGGTCTCCTCTGTGTAGGCACACAGTACTGGTCTATTTAGAATCCCTGACACTGATTCAATCAGTGTTCCATCCCCATCTACTATCACACGAGCAGGTCTAGCACAGGCAGCACAGCCGAACACAGATCCAGCTCACACACACAGCCAGAGATGCCCGATGTCAGCAGGAGAGAGGGGAGTGCTGCAGTCAGCTACAGCTCAAAGCAGCCTCAGGACAGGCAGCCTACCAGCCCTGGTGATGAGAGAGAGAGAGAGAGTGACAGACTCGGCAGCAGCAGCTGCAGGCACCGCAAAGCAGTTTAAAAAAATGATAAAAAAAAGTTATAAAACATAAATAAAACAATATATAAAAAAAAACATTTATTAAAAAAAGGGGGTTTGACACATGGGGCCCTGGGGACCTCTGAGCCCTTTAATAAAAATATATCTATATATAAAAAAAGAGAAAAAAATAAATAAAATATAAAAAATTTATAAAAAAAAGGAGGGTTGTCCTCCGGGGGCCCTGGGGACCTCTTTGCCCTTTAATAATAATACTAACAATAATAATAATAATGTATATATATATATATATATATATATATATATATATATATACACATTTAATAAAAAAAGGGGGTGGTCATCTGGGGCCCTGGGGATCTCTGGGCCCCTGGGGACCTCCAGACCCCTAAAAAAAAGGGGGGGGTTGCCATACGGGGCCCTGGCGGCCTCTGGGACCATGGGGACCTCCGGACTTCTAATAAAAAAATATGTTAAAAAAAAATTTTTTTTTTATAAAAAAATAAATGAAAAAAGAGGGGTTTGCCATCTGGGGCCCTGGTGGCCTCCGGGCCCCTGGGGACCTCCGGACCCCTAAAAAAAAAAAAAAAAAAAAAAAAAATTATTTTTTTTTTAAAGCCAATGTGACATGATTGCCTCGGGGGGGGCAATTGCCCCGTTGCCCCCCCCCTGGATCCGCCGTTGGTTAAGACAGCCCTGATTGAAAGGCAGCCTAAAGAGACGGTTAGCTCGCCCATTCAGGAAAAAGTCACAATGTTTTCTTACAGTGTTTCTAAAGTCTAATGCCACATACACACGATCGGAATTTCCAACAAGAAAAGTTTGATGTGAGCTTTTGGTCGGAAAGTCAACCGTGTGAAAGTTGACCGTGTGTAGGCCCCATCGGACATTTTCTGTCGGAATTTCCGACAGCAAAAATTTGAGAGCTGGATCTCGTATGGGTGCTTGCTGTGGGGGAGAATAAGGAGTGATCCCACAAGAATAAAGAGTGGTCAGCGCCAATCCCACCCCAGACCACCTTATACTCACCCAGCTGCTGGAGTGTGCCAAGTGTCAGCTTAGAGTAAGCTGTGAAGACACCCCTTCCTCCTATGACAGTTGCACCTAGACTAAGCATGGTATCACAAGAAGACTACATGCTTCTTCATACCTAAAAAGCACTTGTTATTTTGTGGTGGCTGCGATGGAAGGAGCAGTAGGGTAGCTGAAGGTGAAATTGAGTGTACTGAGAGGCGTTTATGACATTTTATTTTGCTAAATCACTATGCAACAGCCAGCTGCTTAAATATATATTTTAAAAAGTACTTGTTTTTATTTATTACATTCTCTGCTGCATATTAGCACCGCTGATCTCCTCCTGTAGCTTTTAACCAGCTACTTTCTGTCTACATGGATGCACTCTAGCATTAGCTGCATGGCATTTTTTTGGGTTGAGTTTCCTGGTGGTGACAACATTGGACCAATGACTGTGAAATGAGTGTCAGAACATGTGGAATTTTAACAATTAGATTTACGTGTACTTTAAAGCAGCTTAGAAGTAGCACAGAAGCAGCTGAGATGGTGGTTAAAGTAGGTCAGAAACACTTCAAAATGGAACTCAGAAACATCTAAAATACATCGGATTCCACCTAAAATCACACTCAGCATATCAGTACTATTGTAACCAGTCTATTAGGTGCACAACACTTTAATGAGTCACGATTTTCGGTAACTACACAGATGGACTCGGAGCATGGACTTTTATGGTTTAAGGTATGGGCAGCACCACAAGAGGAGGACAGTGCAGCAATCAGAGTACAACCAATAATAGTACATCCAATTGAATGTAAAGAATAGCCCTGTATGTGACAGTATTATGTCTACTTTAACCTGTATTCAACATTTATACAAGTAAACCAAGTCCTTGAAAGGGAGAGGTTGTCTGGTCCCATTTATGCAGTAAAGGGGAGACCAAAAGCTCTTTGGGTTATGAAGAAGATAGAAACTTGATCTGACTTGAACTTTACAATTAAGGAGGAATCAGCAGTTAGAAAAAGCAGCCAGCTGGGAGTGGGCAGATTATTAAAGTGGTTGTATAACCCACTTTTTCATTTTTACCTACAGGTAAGCCTATAATAAGGCTTACCTGTAGGTATAGAGAATATCTTCTAAACCTGTACGGTTTAGGAGATATTCCCCTCGCAATGCGCCGCTGATTGCAGCGGCGCATGCGCAGGGGGGATCCTCGGCTAAAGGACCGGCAGCCGCCAGACCTTGCCGAATTGAAAACTCGTGTGCACATGCGCGGGAGTGACGACATCGCCGCTCCAGCCAATCACAGCGCTGGAGCGGCGATACCCAGAAGACATGCCAGGCAAGATAACATCTCGCTCGGCGTGGACCAGGTAAGTTCCTCTCACCTCGTTCCGAGGTGAGTATTTCATAATGAGCTAATATGTGGTGCATATTAGCTCATTATGGCTTTTGCCTTGCAGGTGTAAAAAAAAAAATATATATGCGGGTATACAACCGCTTTAAGGGTACAATGTAATGAGTCAAAGAGAGAGAGGATTTTACACATCCGGCCACATCCCTAGTAACTATAGAAAACTAAGAAATACCCCCAAGGAGACGGGACTTTGAAGGCCAAGTTCAGAAAAAATATACTTTTAATACATAAGTTATAGTATGGACCCAATCACGTACAAATAGATATCTGTTGGAACTGAACTTGGAACTTGCCCTTCAAAGTCCCGTCTCCTTGGGGGTATTTCTTAGTTTTCTAATGTAATGAGTCAAGTCAAGCTGATTGAGTCACATGGTTTTTTGCTGCTATCTCAAAATGACTTTGGAAGTCATGTGTCTGGACAGGTAGAAAATAGACCATGTAACTGGCCAGGGAGAAATGCGGTCCTTCTGGGTGTGAGAGTGTGGGGCTCTGAAGTGTAATGCGGCCTTGAGTCTGTAAGTATGGTCTACCCACACTAAAAGTTAAAGCTGAACTTTTTAACTAAAACTAAATGAAATGATCAATCCCAGCATAGATCTGTACCATGATACCATGTTGCTTTGTTGTCTGCAGATACCCTGATATTCTAGGGTTAGTTGTGGCTTTGTATCATGTGACACTCTGTATATCCTGCTGATAGACTGTCTATTCCACAACCACTTCCGGCAGCAGATAGAGTATGGACTTCCACTAATGGCTTGTAGTACTCACCACTGGCCACTAGGGGATAACCTACTAACAAGTTCACCTAAATAAAATCAGCTATTTTACTCACCAAATACTTTCCCTTGAACAATAAAAACTTGCATGGAGATCACCAGGACCAGCCAACTGAGTGCCATGATCTGCAAAAAGGGCTACATTATTAAATCAAAATACTTGTACACAGTTTTCTGCTTTTATTAATGTGACCTTGTCAACACAGTATCACTTGTATTTAAAGCATATCTACTAAGAAAAGCAAATTTCCGGCAGCCTGCTGCTTACATGCAGCTGCAAGTTTTCTAAACTTCCAGGTGTATAAAATGATTGCTCCTACACTGCATGCTGTTGTTCCTTCTGATTACTCATACATTACTACAGGCCATGCAGTTGGGGAAACCGTTTTTCTGCCCATCCAACCAGCAGAATACTTGCAGTGGCTGGGGAACAGCAAAACGGCAGTTTCATGACACATACTGCTGGAAAAGTATATTCTTACTTGTTTTAGTAAGAATGCTTTGAAATATAAGTGAGCCTGTGATGATAGCGCCAATTTAGTGGCAGATTACTTTAAAACTAGACTTGTAAAATCAATAAATAGCTTTAAAATGTTAACTGGGAGTAAAGCTAATATATAGTCCAGTGTCTGACACCCTACAGTGCCTTGCGAAAGTATTCGGCCCCCTTGAACTTTGGGACCTTTTGCCTGATTTCAGGCTTCAAACATAAAAGATAAAATTGTAATTTTTTTGTGAATAATCAACAACAAGTGGGACACAATCATGAAGTGGAACGAAATGTATTGTATATTTCAAACTTTAACAAATAAAAAACAAAAATTGGGCGTGCAAAAATATTCAGCCCCTTTACTTTCAGTGCAGCAAACTCTCCCCCGAAGTTCAGTGAGGATCTCTGAATTATCCAATGTTGACCTAAATGACTAATGATGATAAATAGAATCCACCTGTGTGTAATCAAGTCTCAGTATAAATGCACCTGCACTGTGATAGTCTCAGAGGTCCATGTAAAGCGCAGAGAGCATCATGAAGAACAAGGAACACACCAGGCAGGTCCGAGATACTGTTGTGGAGAAGTTTAAAGCCGGATTTGGATACAAAAAGATTTCCCAAGCTTTAAACATCCCAAGGAGCACTGTGCAAGCGATAATATTGAAATGGAAGGAGTATCAGACCACTGCAAATCTACAAAGACCTGGCCGTCCTTCTAAACTTTCAGCTCATACAAGGAGAAGACTGATCAGAGATGCAGCCAAGAGGCCCATGATCACTCTGGATGAACTGCAGAGATCTACAGCTGAGGTGGGACACTCTGTCCATAGGACAACAATCAGTCGTATACTGCACAAATCTGGCCTTTATGGAAGAGTAGCAAGAAGAAAGCCATTTCTTAAAGATATCCATAAAAAGTGTTGTTTAAAGTTTGCCACAAGCCACCTGGGAGACACTCCAAACGTGAAAGAAGGTGCTCTGGTCAGATGAAAAATGAACCTTTTTGGCAACAATGCAAAACGTTATGTTTGGTGTAAAATCAACACAACTCATCACCCTGAACACACCATCCCCACTGTCAAACATGGTGGTGGCAGCATCATGGTTTGGGCCTGCTTTTCTTCAGCAGGGACAGGGAAGATGGTTAAAATTGATGGGAAGATGGATGGAGCCAAATACAGGACCATTCTGGAAGAACACCTGGTGGAGTCTGCAAAAGACCTGAGACTGGGACAGAGATTTGTCTTCCCACAAGACAATGATCCAAAAAATAAAGCAAAATCTACAATGGAATGGTTCACAAATAAACATATCCTGGTGATAGAATGGCCAAGTCCAGACCTGAATCCAATCGAGAATCTGTGGAAAGAACTGAAAACTGCTGTTCACAAACGCTCTCCATCCAACCTCACTGAGCTCGAGCTGTTTTGCAAGGAGGAATGGGCAAAAATTTCAGCCTTTCGATGTGCAAAACTGATAGAGACATACCCCAGGCGACTTACAGCTGTAATCGTAGCAAAAGGTGGCGCTACAAAGTATTAACTTAAGGGGGCTGAATAATTTTGCACGCCCAATTTTTCAGTTTTTTTATTTGTTAAAAAAAGTTTGAAATATCCAATAAATTTGTTCCACTTCATGATTGTGTCCCACTTGTTGATTCTTCACAGAAAATTACAGTATTATATCTTTATGTTTGAAGCCTGAAATATGGCAAAAAGGTCGCAAATTTCAAGGGGGCCTAATACTTTCGCAAAGGCATTGTATATAAAAAGCATTCTTACCACTGAATTTTTTTTTTTTTTTTGATGCACAATAAGAAAATAGCGTTTAAAAAAATACAAAAATTAAGGAACAATTAAGTGTCGTTTAAATGTTACAAAGAATATAACAGGATATGTAAAAAGTAAATCAAGGATGCAAAAATTCAAAACGAACGACAGAGATAGTAGGACAAACCCCAAAAAATTCTTTAAATATATTAATAGTAAAAAGATCAAGTCTGAGCATGTAGGCCCTTTACAAAAAAAATCTAAAGTGTGTGACTGGGGACAAAGAAAGCTCATTTATTAAATATTTTCTTCAGCTCGGTGTATACAAAGGAGCATTGGGGAGCTCATGTCCAAAATGGGGGTGGTAGTGACACAGCCCCAAATCCACAATGGCTCAAAAGTGATATGGTCCAAAATATTTGGACAGAATAAAGGTGGATAAAGAACCTGGCCCAGATGCCATCCACCCACGGATCCTAAAAGAATTCTCTGTAATTTCAAAGCCATTGTATCTAGTTTTTAGGGACTCATTAATGACAGGAATAGTACCACTGGATTGGCATAGAGCAAAGTCTTTACCAAGTAACTATAGACCTGTTAGTTTAACTTCTATAGTTGGGAAGATGCTGGAACGTTTAATAAAAGACCACATAGATGAGTGGTCTGATGAGTGGTCTGGTCACGGAATGACCCGTGATACTCTGAGACTTTTAAAGAATGGCGTGTACTCCTGTGCCAACTTCACCAATGACTCTTGGGTCTAGGGTCATCCTATGTCCCTTAGGGGCATAGGATGACTGAGAAATTATATCATAAATTACATGAGATGGGACATTACTGATAATACATGTATTGCAGGATATCTTGAAATATTACAAGTTGTTAAAGTCTGACTCCAGCAGGTTAATTAAAAGATGATAATTGATGTTACATCACCTCCAGCTACCTTACCTGGCTGTAGTTATGGGGCTTGCGGTGATTACATTCTATTGTATATTGTGTTATGCTAATGACACTGTATTGTGTGAAAATCTATTGATGATAGATGTGTTGTGAGTTAGCAGTCTAAAGGTCAGACGTCTCTCTTCAGGTGTAGTGGATTAGCATATCAATTATGTTTACAAAGGAATGTGCATTATGTAGCAGTAAATAGCTGTTTACACACAGAGCTCCACGTCCCTGCTCAGTTACTGGGCAATCGTGTGTGCCCGGCGGCGATCGTTGCCGCCGAGCATGCGCATCAGGATCCCAGCATGCGCGCGCTCCCTAGCAGCTTTAAAAGACAGGGCGTCATATGATGTCCTGTCAGAACAATGGAGTCTTCCGCCCGCCATCATTTGACGGCGGGCGGTTGACAAGTGGTTAAAGGAGAACAATTTTTGCCTAAAATTAATGTCTGCAAAGTAGACAGACAGAATAGTGTAATAATTCTGTTAAAAAAACAAGTAAATACCTATTAAATTCCTTCATCTATATCACCTCCGGCATTCTAGTTTCTGTTCTCTCATTCACTTCCTGGTTTTCGGCGCTTGTTCATGCAAGAACTACATTTCCCAGTATGCATTGCGGTATGCCCAGTAATTCACACCTCCTTGAAGTCTCTAATGCCGCGTACACACGATCATTTTTCGGCATGAAAAAAAACGTTTTTTTTTAAACAATGTCGTTTTTCGGGTTGTAAAAAATTATCGTGTGGGCTAAAACGACGTTTTAAACCCACGCATGCTCAGAAGCAAGTTATGAGAGGGGAGCACTTGTTCTGGTAAAACTACCGTTCATAATGGAGTAAGCACATTCATCATGCTGTAACAGACAGAAAGGCGCAAATCGTCTTTTACAAACACGGAATCAGCTAAAGCAGCCCAAAGGCGAATAGAACTTCCCCTTTAGAGTGCCGGCGTACGTGTTGTACGTCACCGTGCTTTGTTCATTTTTTTTAAACGATGGTGTGTGGGCAACATCGTTTTTATTGATGAAGTTGGGAAAACTTTGTTTTTTGGACATGCTGAAAAACAACGTTTTTTTTCCCCATGCTGAAAAATTATCGTGTGTACGCGGCATAACACGTAGAGAGCGTCCTGCCGCACAGATGTAGTTCCCAGGAGGGGGGCGAGCATATGACTGACCACCGCAGTAAAGTCTCCCTTCACGGTGGTGAGTAACAATCAGACAAGCAGGAAGTGAACAGAACAGAGAAGAAATAGAGCAACTTCTGAGCAAAAACGAACAATGAAGAAGTGAAAAGAGGAATGTCTGCGGTTAAAGGATGCTTATTATGAAAAAAAAAAAATTCCTTTACAAAATATGTACATTTCCAGCCTTGCTTTTATGTCTTAGCCTTCTTCTTTAACTTAGCTTTACAGTGCTAAAGTTCACAGGCTGCCCACTAGGATGAAAGGACAGAATGAGATAAGATACTGTCCTTGTAAACTTAACTCTTGTGTCTCCCTGGCATCAAAGTTTGTCCTGTCACTTGTCCTGCTTTTCTTTTCTCCATCCCTAATCTGTGTTCCCTATGCACAGTCTAATTCCTGCTGTCTTCTTCTCCCTTCAGCAACAGTAAATCTTAAAGTGTTACTAAACCCACAACAGTAAAATCAATATTTTTATGCAGAATAGCATGCTGGTTATACTCACTGTGGAAACTAAATGGTTAATCCTCTATATTGTGTAAAAAGGCTGTTTGTTAATGTATGCACAGATCCCCCCCCCCTCGCACTGTCCCCCTGGACAAGTCCAGATAAGACACAATGGGGGTTATTTATGAAAAGGCAAATCCACTTTGCACTACAAGTGCACTAAAAGTACACTTGGAAGTGCAATCGTTGTAGATCCGAGGGGGACATACAAGGAAATAAAAAAAAATAGCATTTTAGCTTGCACATGATTTGGTGATAAAATCAGCAGAGCTTCCCCTCGTGTCAGATCTACCCCTCAGATTTACAGTGACTACACATCGAAGTGCACTTTCAGTGCAATTTCAAGTGCACTTGTAGTGCAAAGTGGATTTGCCTTTCGTAAAAAAAACAGTGTCTGGGGTCAGGCTGTTAGGCTCAATATTGTGTGTATTGCTAGAGGGTTTTTATTTCTTGAGAGAGTGCATGTGATCAGCACAGGGCCAATCAGCAATTTTCAGACAGAGGCTTAGGGGTCTTAAAACTCGATAGGACAGTCGTGGTGGAAATGAAAACAACTCCTACAAGCTTCACTAGGAACTGATAGAAGTCACATGACAGCTATAAACTGATGATGAGAAAAGGTATTTATCAGTTTAGATTTACTAAAACAATTGTATTTCCAGGTTCTGTGTACTGTGAGAGACCAGATATAGTGAATGCAGGATCTGGGTTTAGGAATACGTTAAAGTTTCAGCTGATTGGCCTCTAATTTTAGACAGTGGCGAGAAGAGAGCAACTGAGTGCATTGCTGGACTTTAAACAGTATAGGCACTTATTTTAATTAATTATTTTACATACTGTATGTATCTATGCCTGCAGAAGGGATTGTATCTGGACTTTATTTTCTTACTAAAGTTCCACTTTAAGAACCATATTAAAATTCCCATATAACAGTAGAAAATTCGAAATTTTTAATTTTTACAGGTGTTGGTGAACACAAGCCTTATTAATCAATTTAAAACCCACCCTCTGCCCATGTTCCCCCCTTCTCGCTGAACATTAAAACATTTTTTTTTTTTAAGTCAGCAACTACTAACAGTGTAGCTGCTGACTTTGAATAAGGACACTTACCTGTCCTACTTGCCCGCGCTGATGGCCCCCCCGATGCCGATCCTCGATCCTGGCAGCTCCAGGCGCCGCCATCCACAGTAAGGGAAACAGGCAGACAGGCCATGCGGCTTCACTGCCCGTTTCCTACTGCGCATTTGCGAGCAGCGCGGCGCTTTGTGAATGGTCCGGCTGCTTTCTGGGATACACACAGTTCCGAGTGTAGGAGGAGGAAGAGAATCGACCGCGGAAGATAAGGGGCAGATTCGGGACTTCCGCATAGCAACAATAGCAACAGCTATTTAGGGTAAGTAAAAATTGTATTTTTTTATATTAAATTTTATAATTTTTTTTAGAAGAATTTTTTTTCCCAGGGTGGAACTCCGCTTTAAATGATTTTACTTGCTGGGCCATAGTTTTTTTTTTTTTACTTTCAAAAGGTGGAGCTGGGCAAGGGCATAAATGAGCTCCAGCAAAACCATGAAAATGCTGACTATTTTTTTTTTTTTTTTGAGAGAGCACAGTACTTTTGACCAGGAATAATAAGACCAAATTAATCATCATCATGTTCACACTATTGAGGTCTGTGACTGAAATGAAGGATTCTTCCCTTCTTTCAATATCCAGTGCCTAGTACAAGGATTTTAATGGACCTATATAATTTGTTGGCGACAGAGCATCCCTTTGGTGGTATTTATTCACCACTTTCTTTAAATATATAAAAAAGGAGAAAAAAAATATATTTTAAAAATAATAATTTTTGGAAAAAAAAAAAAAATGTCATTACTTTTTGTCCCAAAACATAGCAAATAAAGACAGCAAGTATGAACACTACAAAAATGACCCCCATTTTGAAAAGGAGCAACCACAAGGTGATCCCATTTTTTGCCAGAATTTATTGGAAATAAAGAAATATATAATTTGCTGAATTTCATGCACTGATAAACAGTGTTACATGGTACAGACTGTCAGCAAAATACATAAGGGCACAGTCAGCATTTGTAAAGGGAAGTAGTGGGGAAAATGTGCAATAGCTGCAATAAACTGTGGCCTTTGACTTAACGAACGTACTGACCCGATTTTCAGTCTGTGTCATCCTGCACTCTATAGTGTCAAACAAGGCAATAGAAATTAATTGTGCACATATACAGTGCCTTGAAAATGTATTCATATCCCTTGAAATTTTGCACATTTCGTCATGTTACAATCAAAAAACGGAAATGCATTTTATTGGGATTTTATGTGATTGACCAACACAGAGTGACACATAATTGTGAAGTGAAAGGAACATTATAAAACGTTTTCAATTTTTTTTTTTACAAATAAATATGTGAAAGTGTGGCGTGCATTTGTATTCAGCCCCCCTGAGTCAATACTTTGTAGAACCGCCTTTCGCTGCAATTACAGCTGCAAGTCCTTTTGGGGATGTCTCTACCAGTTTTGCACATCTAGAAAGTGCCATTTTTGCCCATTCTTCTTTGCAAAATAGCTCAAGCTCTGTCAGATTGGATGGGGGGCGTCTGTGAACAGCAATAAACCCATAAATATGCTTTGATCTAAACCAGGGGTCTCTAAACTTTTCAAACAAAGGGCCACTTTATTGTCCTTCAGACTTTAGAAAGGGCTGGATTGGTGCAGAAAATGTCCCGGGCCCAGAACCAGTAAGAATAAATGTGGCCTCAGGGCTGGTGTTCAGTAAGGGGGAGAAGTAGGGCCCCTATCAGTAGGAGGAATAGTATCCCATCATTGATATCAGTAGAAGAAATAGTGCCCCCTTGTTGGTGTCAGTGAAAGGAATAGTGCCTTATATCAGTTGGAGGAATAGTGCCCCAAGGGCCGCATAAAGGCTAGCAAAGGGCCACATCTGGCCCTCGGGCCGCAGTTTGGAGACCCCTGATCTAAACCATTCCATTGTAGCTCTGGCTGTATGTTTAGGGTCGTTGTCCTGTTGGAAGGTGAAGTCTAAAGTCTTTTGCTGACTCCTAGGCCGCGTACACACGAGGAGACATATCCGATGAAAACGGTCCGACAGGACTGTTTTCATCGGACATGTCTCCTGGGATGTTTTGGTTTGATCTGTGTACACACGATCAAACCAAAATTCCCGCAGACAGACAGCGCGGTGACGTTGACGCCACCAAACCAGGAAGTAAAATACTTAAACGCATGCGTCGAATCCATTCAACGCATGCGGGAGATTTCGGTCCGCTGGTTAGGCGTACTAACCAGCGGACATATCCGACAGACGGCTTTCCAGCAGACAAGTTTTGAAGCATGCTAGCCCGTACACACGATCGAATCTGTCCGCTGAAACTGGTCTGCGGACCAGTTTCAGCAGATATATTCGATCGTGTGTACGCGGCCCAACAGGTTTTAATTTAAGATTGCCCTGAATTTATCTCCATCCATCTTCCCATCAACTCTGACCAGCTTCCCTGTCCCTGCTGAAGAAAAGCATCCCCAGAACATGATGTTGCCACTAAGGATGAGCCTCGGCGTGTTCGCATGGAACACGTGCAGAGCCCGCCAGGAAGACAGCGCGGCGCTGGGTAATCACAGCCAGGCAGACATTGTCCCGATGCTCGGCTGCAGAGATCGGGAAGTGTCTCCCTGACTGTGATTAGCGCAGCGCCACGCTGTCTTCCTGGCGGGCTCTGCACGTGTTCCGTGCGAACACGCCGAGGCTCATCCTTAGTTGCCACCACCATGTTTCACAATGGGGATGATGTGTTCAGGGTGATGTGCAGGGTTAGTTTTCTGCCACACATAGCCTTTTGCTTTTAAGACAAAAAGTTACACTTGGGTCTCATCTGACCAGAGCACCTTCTTCCACATGTTTGCCGTGTCCCCCCACATGGCTTCTAGCAAACAGGACATTAGATACCTTTCTTTCAACTATGGCTTTCTTCTTGTCACTCTTCCATAAAGGCCAGATTTGTGGAGTGCACGACTAATAGTTGTTTTGTGGACAGATTCTCCCACCTGAGCTGTGGATCTCTGCAGCTCCTCCAGAGTTACCATGGTCCTCTTGGCTGCTTCTCTGATTAATGCTCTTCTTGCCTGTCTTGTCAGTTTAGGTGGAAGGCTTGTATTGATAGGTTTGCAGCCATACTCTTTCCATTTTTGAATGATGGATTGAACAGTGCTCTGTAAGAGGTTCACAGTTTGGGATATTTTTTTTTTTTATAACCTAACCCTGCTTTAAACTTTTCCAAAACGTTATCCTTGACCTGTTTGGTGTCTTCCTTGGCCTTCATGATGCTGTTTGTTCACTAAGGTTCTCTAACAAACCTCTGAGAGCTCCACAGAACAGCTGTGGAAAATTTCAAGGGGTGTGAAAACTTTTCCAAGGCACTTTAGATACTGGTATAAATGAAGTATTATATGTAGACTTATAATGCTTAAAAAGACCAGTCAACCAATTTACATAGAGTGGACAAATTCTGCACTGCTTACTGTATACATAACGAATCACATGCGTCTCTACTGCCTTAACTTATGGTCTAATGTGCCCAAACAATTATACGGCCATGCAAAACTGCACCAATTTTAGATAGAGGCTGGTATTAGGGCATTGCCGAAAACTCGAGCACTCTGATAAAACCAGTTTAAAACAAAAAGGAGACCATGTACAAATTCCATGCAGATTGTTCTCCTGCTGGCAATTTAACCCTGGCTCCAGTGCTGTAAAAGCAAGAACTGTTACTTAGCTACCATTATATTCCTAGCTTGAATAGAAGCACATGATTTGATTAACTTATAGTGCTCTACAAATTCTGCATACTCAGTGGCACATTCAGCCTTTCAACGTTTTCAACCCCAAATTTGTATTTACCATAGGGTCTCACTCCTCTTGATGAAACAGGGATGGCTTTGATGTTCCACATGGACCATCACCATATTGCAAAATACAAAAAGTAACCCATTAACATCCATTCAAAAATTAAATATATTTTTGGGAGGCTTGACCTCATTTTATAATATCAAATGACTACAGAAAACTGATCAGCATTTCTGGTGTAATCTGTTTACATATTGCTTAGCCTACCTCTAGTAAGGAAATGTGTAATTTCCTGATTTCCAGGAACATCCTGGGATTGAAGAGATGTCCCTACAACGTCTATGGTTTTTATTGCTGATGGATTTTACCACCATTCAACTTTTCCTGCAAATCAGATTTATCTCTTAACACCTATCAATTGCTCATTTGAAAATTCCAACACAGACTTAGGCCGCGTACACACGATGAGATACGTCCGCTCAAACTTGTCCGACGGACAGTTTAGAGCGGACATGTCTCATCGGATTTTGGTCCGATGGCGTGTACACACCATCGGATCAAAATCCCCGCCGGCAGACAGAGCGGTGACGTGGCGGCGACGTTGACGCCGCCACGTCACCGCACCAGGAAGTAAAAAATGTCCACGCATGCGTCGCATCCATACGACGCTTGTGCGGGCAGATATGCTGACAAACCTGTCCGCTAGCCCATACACACGATTGGATTTGTCTGCTGAAACTGCCCAAACGGTCCATCGGACAAATTCGATCGTGTATGCGGCCTAACATCAACACCCCAAATGCGCCCCCCCCCCCCCGTGGGGTGACAGCGATCCTAACTAAGACTCCCTGGCCAATAGGGGCTTCCCGATTGGCCGGGAGGAGAATGAGGAAGGAGAATGAGGAAGATGATAGCAAATATTCATTTGCCATCTTCGCACAAGTGGGTGTGCTCGGGGCGCAGTGTTCTGTGCTCCAAGCTCTGGCACTAAAAACATGCTTAAAAAAAAAAAAAAAAAAAAAAGAAACCCCACTGGAATCCACGTGTCCGGCGCCCCACACATACATTAGGAAGCCGGACTCATGGATGAAGGGGGGAGGCGCCCCTTATGGAGCGGCCACCACTGGAAGCCCCCATTCACATCTGGGCATTTCCCAATTGGCAGCAATCCTCAAATTTTTCTCAATGGACCGGTTGACAGCTGAGAGTTGTGTCACTTGTCTCAAGAAATTCCAAAAAGGACATAAACTTCTTTGAGCAGAATTGCATGTTATTAGCCTCTTTTGTGCACATGCAAATTGTCGTACAGGAGCCAATGCGTGTTAGAACACACCTAGGATACACATTTAACCCCTTCCCCGCCCCTAATAGTTAACCCCTTCCCTGCAAGTTACATTTATGCAGTTATCAATGCATATTTATAGCATTGTTAACTGTATAAATGTAAATGGTCCCAAAAACGTGTCAAAAGTGTCCGATGTGTCCGCTATAATGTCCCAGTCCCGAAAATAAATAAAATAATAAATCGCAGATCCTTCCTAGTAAAAAAAATAAAAATATATCATAATTATGTCCCCTATTTTGTAGGCAATATAACTTTTGTGCAAACCAGTCACTATACGGTTATTGCGATTTTTTTTTTTTTTTACCAAAAATATGTAGAAGAATACGTATCTGCCTAAACTGAGATAAATTATTATTATTTTTTTTTTAAATGGGATATTTATTATAGCAAAAATATTGTGTCTTTTTTTCAAAATTGTCGCTCTTTTTTTGTTTATAGCGCAAAAAAATAAATAAAAAAAGACGCACGGGCGATCAAATACCACCAAAAGAAAGCTCTATTTGTGGGGAAAAAAAAGGGACGTCAATTTTGTTTGGGAGCCACGTCGCACGACCGCGCAATTGTCAGTTAAAGCGACGCAGTGCCGGAAGCTAAAATTTTGTCTGGGCAGGAAGGGGGTGATCGTAGGTGCACAGTAGGCAAGTGGTTAAAAAGTATCTATTTTATAACATATTGTTTATATAGTAATAATAAAAAATAAATCTTTATTTTATTTCAGATAAAACATCATAAAATTAGAATAGAATACAAAACAACGATCAGTAAAAAAAGGATGCAAATTCTAGATGCCCCATCGTGGCAAAGATCAATGTCCAGCTACCCAATGCAATCACGGATTTGACAATTCTGCATTGAAATCCGATACGTTGTCACCATTTATTGAGTAAATCAGCATTTCTTTTCATAATATATGCAGTGGGAACAAAAGCGTGACCATACCTCCTTCTAGCAAAGCAAGGCTTTTAGTAAGATTTTAAATACAATATCCTCTAGTTACACTGGAAGAACATGACATTTGCATGCACATACCTGTTCGCCTTATTGGAGACTTACAACACTGGGAAGCCCTTTGGACAGGAAGATTGAAGAAAGCTTGAACTCAATCAGATCCTGGGATTGTTTTGTTACTTACTGATCACATGACTTCCTGAAAGCCCTCCCACTCACCTATAACAGCCAAGTATTTAAGGTGGAACTGGGAGTTCTCTGGCTGTTTCTGATGCTGCAGTTCCCAGCTAGACCTTTATTTTCTTTCCCTTGTTACATTTCTATGACTTATGCCAAAAGAAGAAGCTACAGATTTTAGTTATACTTGTATTATTCCTTTATAGTTGTTTTCTTGTTTTTGAAGACTGTTCTTCGCTTCTCTACCAGTTTTGAGTGAACGTGTTTTACCTTCATTTTCATGCAGATCTAAAAGACAAAGCAACAAATTACATATGTTGTGTATTTACAATTGCAATGTTATGGATTTCTGCACAAATTGGTCATAAAATGTGATTTGATCCTCATCTAAGTCACAACAATAGACAATCACAGTCTGCCTAAACTAATAACACACAAAGAATTAAAGGTTACATTGTTTTTATTGAACACACCATGTAAACATTTACAGTGCAGGTGGAAAAAGTATGTGAACCCCGGCCTAGACCAGTGATGGCGAACCTTTTTGAGCCCGAGTGCCCAAACCGCCAAAACGTATTTCTTTCAAAGTGCCAACGCAGAATTAAACCTACCAGCGGCTCTTTACAGAGAATGGGAATGATCATTCCCACGAATGAGCCCTAAAGGACCACAAATGTACGATTCTGCCAGATTCGCTCAGAATGCACTGACCTAGCTGACCATTACACTCATCTACCTGACACATGCATTAACCTACCTGACTATTGTACCCACCTACCTGACCATTGCACTCACCTACCTGACTATTGCACTCACCTACCTGACCATTACAGTCACCTACCTGACACATGCACTCGCCTACCTGACCATTGCACTCGCCTACCTGACCATTGCACTCACCTACCTGACCATTGCACTCACCTACCTGCCCAAACCGCGACGCAAAACCAACTTATTTCTTTCAAAGTGCCAACACAGAATTAAACCTACCAGCGGCTCTTTACAGAGAATGGGAATGATCATTCCCACGAATGAGCCCTAAAGGACCAAAAATGTACGATTCTGCCAGATTCGCTCTGAATGCAGGGATCATAAATGCGTTGTGCTCAGAATGCACTGACCTAGCTGACCATTACACTCACCTACCTGACACATGCATTAACCTACCTGACCATTGTACCCACCTACCTGACCATTGCACTCACCTACCTGACCATTGCACTCACCTACCTGGCTATTGCACTCACCTAACTGACCATTACAGTCACCTACCTGACACATGCACTCACCTACCTGACAATTGCACTCACCTACCTGACCATTGCACTCACCTACCTGACCATTACAGTCACCTACCTGACACATGCACTTGCCTACCTGACCATTGCACTCACCTACCTGACACATGCATTAACCTACCTGACCATTGTACCCACCTACCTGACCATTGTACCCACCTACCTGACCACTGCACTCACCCACCTGACTATTGCACTCACCTAACTGACCATTACAGTCACCTACCTGACCATTGCACGCACCTACCTGACCATTGCACGCACCTACCTGACCATTGCACTCACCTACCTGACCATTGCACTCACCTACCTGACCATTGTACTCACCTACCTGACCATTGTACTCTCCTACCTGACCATTACAGTCACCTACCTGACCATTGCACTCACCTACCTAACACATGCATTCACCTACTTAACACATGCATTCACCTACCCGACCATTGCACTCACCTACCTGACCATTACAGTCACCTACCTGACACATGCACTCACCTACGTGACCATTACGTTCACCTACCTGACACATGCATTCACCTACCTGACACATCCACTCACCTACCTGACCATTACACTCACCTACCTGACCATTACAGTCACCTACCTGACCATTGTACTCACCTACCTGACCATTACAGTCACCTACCTGACCATTGCACTCACCTATCTGACCATTGCACTCACCTACCTGACCATTGCACTCACCTACCTGACACATGCATTCACCTACCTGACACATGCATTCACCTACCTGACCATTGCACTCACCTACCTGACACATGCACTCACCGAATTAACACCTTAATTTTGCAAAATTTTGCAAAATCTGTAACTGTACAGAGCACAATGTTAGCATTGCCGTGAGTTGTATTCATTTTTTTGTAGATTGTTACATACCATTAAATACGCAATAAACGTTAACAGTGAAAGGCTTACTTTAGAGATGTTTAGATGCAGGGAAATAATGGATCCACTCCAGATTGATCTTACCTGTCTCCAGTCTCTCCGGCAGCTCATTCCCGCCCGCAAGTCTCCTCTGATCCCAGCCGCATGTTCTCCCAGTCACGTCCAGCACATCACCGCTGATTTGTTTGATGGTGGGTGCGCCGGGGGGGATGAGACAGCCTCTATGATTGGTTTAGCGTGCGCACGTCACCCCCAGGCGCTTATTCTTTGTCACGCCCACTCGCCTAAAGATCTTTCGGAGATGTAGTTCGCGGTGCGGACTATTCGATTTTTCACTGTGAGCTTTTCTCATTTAATGGCTCTCCATTCATGGCGTTCCCACAGAGAGGGCTCGGCGTGCCGGCAGCGGCATGCGTGCCACGGGTTCGCCATCACTGCCCTAGACTAATGACATCTACAAGAGCTAACTGGAGTGAGGTGTCGGCCAACTGGAGTCCAATCAATCAGATGAGATTCAAGGTGTTGGTTACAGCTGCCCTGCCCTATAAAAAAACCCACACCAGTTCTGAGTTTGCTTTTCACAAGAAGCATTGCCTGATGTGAATGATGCCTCGCACAAAAGAGCTCTCAGAAGACCTACGATTAAGAATTGTTGACTTGCATAAAGCTGGAAAAGGTTATAAAGTATCTCCAAAAGCCTTGCTGTTCATCAGTCCACGGTAAGACAAATTGTCTATAAATGGAGACAGTTCAGCACTGCTGCTACTGCCCCTAGTAGTGGCCATCCTGTAAAGATGACAGCAAGGGCACAGCGCAGCCTGCTCAATGAGGTGAAGAAAAATTCTAAAATGTCAGCTAAAGACTTACAAAAGTCTCTGGCATATGCTAATATCCCTGTTAGCGAATATACGATACGTAAATCACTAAACAAGAATGGATTTCATGGGAGGATACCACAGAGGAAGCCACTGCTGTCCAAAAAAAACATTGCTGCACGTTTACAGTTTGCACAAGAGCACCAGGATGTTCCACAGCAGTACTAGCAAAATAATCCGGTGACATATTTTTTTTTACTAGTAATGGCGGCAATCAGCGACTCTCTGCCCATTGCCGTCTGCCTCACAGCCTGTCAAGTCTTACTCTCCAGACCCCAGCTACTACTGGGTGGGGAGCGGAGGAAGATCAATCCACCAGGGAAGGCAAGGAGATAAGCAGGCAGGTGGCTGGTCAGGATTTGAGCCAAAGCAGAAGAACATGCAAGCGGAGCTGAATAGGCATGCATCCGAAATTGAAGAAAAATTCCCTCTGCCCTGACCAGCAGATGATCATCAGAGAGGGGCACAGATAATTGGAAAAAATACACCCCCTAAGCTAGTAGGAGCAGCAAAGGGGGGGGGGGGGTGTAATTCAATATATACATATTTTGTTTTACTCTACACTGACTGTCTTTGAAATTGCCCCAGCCCCTGTTTAAATCCAATCCAGGGACAAAACCGGCGTCCTCATTCCGGGGACTGTCCCCGGAAACCGGGGATGTCTGGTCACCCTACTTTAAATAGAGCACCCGAGAGAGACTCAGTCCTCCCCAGCCTCTGTTCTAAAAAAAATAAAGGGCTAGTACAATTAGGAGGGAAGCCAAGGCCTATCCCATCCAATAGGACACTTTTAAGCTGGCTACACATCTTGCAATCCTCTGCAGATTTTTTCCCTCAGATTTACTAAAACCGTGTAGCACTACCACCGAAGAAGCTGCTGTGGTGATAGAAGAGTTAAAGTAGAAGGAGAAATAGCAGAAAGACCCGTCCCACCCCAATCTCGCGCATGCGCAATACTGCTGCAGCGCCGCGCCATCAATGACTTAGGTTGCCATCGCAACGAGCGTCGGCTGCAGAAATGTACGCCGTTGTGATGGCAACTAATCAACAAGAAGCCGGGACCGTACAGGATACCAGCCAAAGGGCTATGCTAGGTTTGAAAATGGCGCCGATATATTGAAGGAATGGCGTCACTTCCTGCCTCATAATAATGCGATTCTAGTACAGGGGAGGTGCACGGCTATATGACTCATCATTTCCCAGGAGCATTAGCGCTGTTAGGAGCCGAGGTAGCTGACGTCAGGACCCGAGGAGGATAGGAAGGCAGATTTTGTGGGACCGCATAGCAACATAGCAACAGGCATTTCAAGGTGGGTAAAAAAATATTTTATTTATTTTTTATTTTTTAGGTCTGATCTACAATTTAAAACTTGTATTTTTTATGGAACCTCCACTTTAAAAGACTTTGGCCTGGATCTCCTTCAGGTAGTTTACAGGTGACTGACTGACAGATGACCAACGTCCATCCTTTCAGTATTATGTTCCCTTGATCCCCGGTGGATTGTCGAGACCCTATTGGATTGCCAGCCTCTCTCGGCTCTCCTCAGATGGACTCCCCACCGCACAGCTATCTCGCTTGGGATCGTCTCAGGATTGGGGACCCAGTCTATTAGTGGGGCCCCGCCACAGCTTTAAATGTTCTCGAACCAACATGGTCCCGGAAGCAGGAATACTGCGTGACACGTTCCCCCCCGGCCTGGTAGGTCATTTTGCTGGGGTGCTGTGATGCCCCCAAAGGTGGGTGCCGCACTCGGAGAAGAAAAAGAACCCAGACCGATGGCGTCTGTCTCATAAATTCCGTCCCCCAGCATGCACAGCGAGGAGAAACCCTCCTGATAGGCTGCTGGGGAAAAGCACCCAAACCTCGACTCCACTGCTGCCACCTATCGTCCTGGGGTGAGAACAGCACCCCAGGAACAACAGAATAAGCCCAGAGCCAAGCTGAGACAGAGACCTAATTTGAATAGATTAACTGCATCAGAGCTACTTATCTCTCTGATCCCCCACTAAATTTAACAACGCATCGGTACTTGGAAGTAACCAGGTGCTGCAACCATATAATACGAGGTCAGACCTTAAGAGCCTCAATTTGTATGCAATCAGGGAGGCCCCTGCACTACATGGTCCCGAAAAATCCAAAGGAAATTCAGAAAACAAAAGCTGCACAGTGTGTAATGGGGCCTTTAGAGACATGAGAGCAAGAAAAAGAAAAAAAACGTTTTATAGAGATTGACAGACCTGGAAAGATTTCCATAGGTAAGATTGCCACCTCTTCCCCTTACAACCAAACACATATGAAGTACACAGTTTCTGTGGCTAATTAAGGTGGTAATTAAACTCACTTGGTGATTTATCTGGATTAAATTAGCCTTAGAACCTGTGTAATTCATATCTGTTTGGGTTTAAAGGGATGAGGTGGCAAACCTATCCATAGGATAGGGTGACCAGACATCCCCAGTTTCAGGGGACAGTCCCCTGATTGAGGACACTGTCCCCGGACCAATTCTGTCCCTGGTTTTGTCCCCAGATTGGATTTAATAGGGGGCAGAGGCAATTTCAAAGACAAACAGTGCAGAATAAAAAAAAAAAATATAGAATTATATCCCCGCTCCGCCGTGCCTACTAGCATAGTGGGGTTGTACTTTTCCCATTATCTGTGCCCCTTTCTGATGATCATGTGCTGATCGGAGCGGAGGGAATATTTCTTCAGTTTCGGGCGCATGCCCATTCAGCTTCGCTCACATGTTCTTCTGCCATGGCTCAAATCCTGGCCAGCCACCTGCCTATCTCCTTGCCTTCCCTGGTGGAGTGATCTTCCTCCGCTCCCCAACCAGTAGTAGCCCAGGGGCCCAAAGAGTAAGACTTGAGAGGCTGTGAGGAGGGCAGCGACAGGCAGAAAGTGGCTGATTGCCGCCATTACTAGTAAAAAAAAAAGATGTCCCTGGATTTAATTTTAAAAATCTGGTCACCTTACCATAGGAGAGAAGATCTCATGCAGTCCCAGCTGCTGGATCCGGACTCTAAAGCAGGCATGTCACAAGAGGATCGTCGTCTCTGATTAGAGAACACCTCAACCTCAAAATACCACCAGAAGGGGTTTCCCACCTTGTTGGTGCATTTAGCAGCCTAAGATGTGGGACTGCGTGCTGGGAGAGGCTTGAACCCAGACAAACTCCGACAGACGGCAGGTAAGAACGTATCTTGAGTGTAACGGTCTATAGGTGTTCATCTTTGAGTAAAAAAAAGGAGAATGGGGAGGTAGGTCTCAGTCAGACTTTTATAGAGCTAAACAGGTCCTGTGGGTGATATAGGGGCGGGGCTATATCATATTTATGCAGCAATGGTGGCGTCAGGAAAATGCACGACAGGACCTCTTAAATACAGTATGAGATCTGGGACAAAAAGACCTCAGATCTAATATTTACAGAAACGCGCAATAAAAAAAAAACCTGTTAGTCTTACCGGTAACGGTATTTCCTGGAACCTTCCAGGACAGCTACTTAAGAAATGATTGGCTCTGCCATCTACGGGAAACACAAATCAGATACAATTTAAAAGGCCCTTCCTCTTTTCCTCTGACCCTAAGTTGTTTAGAAGATCAAGTAAACCTCCACCAAAGTGCACTCAGCAGAGGAAAAAACATAGAAACATAACAAAACACCACCACCAGGTGAAAGTAGAATAGGGAGGGAATATAGACGCTGCCCTGGAAAGTTCTTGGAAATACCGATAAGACTTACCAAGATTTTCCCCCCTCACCTTCCAGGACAGCTACTTGAGAGGATAAGTAAGATACTATACCTTAGGGAGGGACAACAGCCTGAAGCACTTTCCTACCAAAGGAGAGGTCCTGGCTGGAAAGCATCTGAACTCCATAACTCCATGATGCCCCCGCTCTTTCTGGCTGTGATGTAGCCATGGATCTCGTAGAATGAGCCCTAATTCTAGAAGGTGGGCTATGACCTGACGCTTTGTAAGCTTTGCAGATAGCTTCTCTAATCCACCTAGCATTAGAGCTTTTAGATGCTTTGGACCCCTTCTTGGGGCCACTGAACAATACTAACAGCTGGGAGGAACTCCTAAAGCCACTGGATGTCTCTACGTTAAGTAGAAGACATCTATTTACGTCTAAAAAAAACGAAATCTTTCCTCCTTCGCATTTTTGGGAGAGGTACAGAAACTAGGCAGGACTACTTCCTGGGACCTATGAAAGTTAGAAGATACTTTGGGCAAATAGAAAGGATCAGGTCACTGCAGGTGAGGTTCCGGGGGCGTGACCGGAAACCGGAGATGGTGGAGTAGAGTCAGACACGCTCCACAGCTTCGCTCCTCCACCCGACTCACGATGATTTAGGGATAGCGGCTGCAATCCCCAGAGAAGCCCCAGAGAATCGGGGTGACCACAGCGCTGCAGAGATCCGTTAGGAAGAACCCAGAACCCAGATAAACTCCACCAGGGGATGCGGAGGAAGAAGGGAGTGAGCATTATACCTGGAGGGGGAGTTCATAGTGAACTGTTACAGCCTCCCCAGCTGCTCCAGCCGAATCGCCCGCTGCACGCATCCCAGCCGGAGATCCAACGATATTTCCCTCTGACGCGGTCTGCGGCGGTCAGGTGTCGCGAGAGAGGGTCTTGTGACGTGGAGACGCGCGGGGGTCCATTGGAGCGAGCGCCCTCTCCCTCCCTCTCGCCCTCTCCCTCCACGGCAGCGATATTGGTGGAAACCGTGCTCGGCTCCCAAGATGCAGCCCTCTCTGTGTGGTGGAGAGCAGGGAGGACAGATAAGAGGAGGTGAGAATTCATACATAGACCAGGCTCTGGGGGAACAAGAAACGGAACTAAGTATACTGAAAGCCATGCTACAAGCCCTACCTACACGGACCGACATGGAGATGCTGGTAAAACGCATGGAGGAGTCTCATCGCAAAGATATCGAGAGCGTCCGGGAGGAAGTCGCGCAGATTTCAGATAAGTTGGACAAAGATGAACTGTTGTTAACTAATCTAGGCGCTCGTGTCGCCAAGATAGAACAGACATGTATGGCAAAAGCATTCCAGGTGAATCGCATGCAATTGCGACTAGAAGAGATGGAGGATCGCAGCAGGCGTAAGAACTTAAGATTTAGAGGGGTCCCCGAAACAGTTGAAAAGGACGCCCTATTGCCAACTATTACTAGGCTGTGTTGCCAGTTAACCCCTTCCACGCCCCCTCAGGGGTTTGAATTTGAGAGATTACATAGAGCTTCGGGCTCCCGACCATCAAATACAAACAGGCCGAGGGATATAATAGGTTGCTTCCATCGCTATGCGCATAAAGAGATGATCAGCCGTGCAGCCTGGGAGAGGGGGGACATTGAGCTAGATGGGGCACAAATAAAGATCCTACCAGACTTATCCAGGGCCACACTACAGCGGAGAGCCATGTTACGCCCTTTATTGGAGAAGATAAGGGCCTCGGGGGGGACTTACCGATGGGGGTACCCAATTTCTGTGACTGTCAGAAAGGGAGCAGATTCCTTCCTATTACAGCAGCCCATGGACCTCCCGGACCTATTTAGATTCCTGGGAGAAGAGCCATTCGAGGTTCCAGATTGGTTGCAGCAGCTACCAGGAATAAGAAGATAAGGACAGAGGAGAGACTTGGGTCTTTTAGGGAGCAGGACTCGCCCCCCCCGGGTCTCCTGGCTTCCTCTCCCCCCCCCCCGGGGTTTCCCCCGGTTCCCCCCCCTGACTCCCCCGCCTTTTGGGGCTCCCCCATTATGTGGGGGGTCCCCCCCTCCCCGCCCCCGCCCCCGGCCCTCCCACTTGAAGGGGGATTAGGGCACTCACTAAAGAATAGATATAAAAAAGGTAGATGATAGAAGTCTGAGGACAAATGGACATTAATTTTTTTTTTTTTTTTTTTTTTTTCACTTTCACTACGAATTCTTTGGAAGTGACTCACAAAGAAGTATTAAGAAGCACGAGCCAAGGGCTCCTTTAAGATTACGTTCCCACTTAATCACTTAAGGGATGATTTTTCACTTATTTTTCACTTACTGTATTTAATTTTTGTTACATTTTCACTATTTGTTTCACTATTAGTTTGTGATATAAGCACATATGCTCTTGATATGTAGTTAATAAGGAAGTATGTAGATATCTATGAATGTATTTTTCTTGAGTGGGAATCACAGGAATGCACTAGAGTGGATGACACTTAGAGGTGAACGTGGGGGGGGGGGGGGGCGGCGGAGTGGGAGGGGGGGGTGGGCTGCGGGGGGGGGGAGCTTGGTGTGGGGGGGGGGGTTGGGGCCGGAGAGGAGGGATTTGGAGCGAGGTCCGTTACTTCTGGCTCCCCAAACTATGGGCATTTATGGAGGGATGTAGAGGAGTGCTGTGAGTGGCCCGGATTAGGGATCAAGGAAATTAGGGGTAGGAGTATAAGTAGATCTGAAAGTGGCCCCCTCTAGAATAGGTTGGTACTTATGAAAGGGGATTCTGCAGTGGGTGGTGCTATATTAGTTATATGGGGTGTTCTCCTCTCTTGCTCCTATAAAAGTAGGTCATTTGGACCAGATTCAAACCCAGGATGGCTTTTTTCTTCCCTACCCTATTTAAACGGTCCCGCTATGGACTATGAGGATCAAGAAAGGGGAACGAGGGAGAGAGAACTAATTGAGAAGAGGCGTGAAGGAGAAGGGTAGGGAGGGAAGAAGGGGGAAAATACAGAAATAGAAGAAGTGGGTCTGAATTGTGGAGAGGATAGGAGCGAGAGAGGACAACAAGTATTCTCTGGAAGAGGCAGAGTTTGAACTAGAGTCGGGGGGGGGGGAGTAGAAGGAGATGAGGTGACGCCACCAGACCGGTCTTGTTACTTCCCCTATAGTAGGTATACACCCACGGTGGTGACTGGAGAAAGGGTCCAGTCCAGGGTGTTTTTTTTTCTCCCGTTAGGGACATAGTAGGGGGGGGGGTAGATTAAGGGAGGGCGGGGGGTCGGGGGGGGGTTTATTTTTGGGGGTCCACCCCCTTTTTTTTTTTTTTTCTCTTCTTCGTCTCTCTTCCTCCCTGGTCCCTCTCTAGCTCTCACCCTCGGTTCTTTATTATCTACCAGATCCCGATCTGAAATTAGAGATGGAGGCATTAAGAGTAACTTCATTAAATGCGAAAGGATTAAATATCCCAGAAAAGCGCAGGATGATGTTGAAAGACCTAAGGAATTGGGGGACAGATATTGCATATGTGCAAGAGACCCACTTCAGGGCAGGGGACCTACCATTTTTACAGAATAGATTTTTCCCAAGTGTATACCATGCTACGAACCAAGAGGCAAAGTCTAAGGGAGTCTCGATTCTGATATCCAACCGGGTGGCCTGGAGGCTGCAAGATAAATATTCAGACCCCAATGGTAGGTTCCTTTTCCTGAAAGGGAACATAGGAGAGGTCAAAGTGACTCTGGCCACTATGTATGTACCAAATGACAATCAGGATGTATTTTTTAGGAAAACCCTAACAGAGCTCAGAGATTTTGCAGAGGGTAAATTAATAGTGGGGGGGGATTTCAACATCACGCTTGATCCTAGATTAGACACCTCCTCGGGGACATCATCAACTCCAGGGAAAATTAGAAGGGGGATAATAAAGAAACTACACGAAGCGCAGTTAGTAGACGCCTGGAGGGTATTACACCCAGATGAAAAAGACTACACCTTTTTCTCAAACCCGCACCAAAGATATTCCCGAATTGATCTTTTTCTGATCCCCCACTACTTGATTACAGCAGTTAAGGATATAACAATTGGAAACATAACGTGGTCAGATCATGCTCCGATTAGCCTGTGTATCTCCCTCTCTAGTGCAGTATTTACGCAAGATAGAATTTGGCGGCTGAATGAAAGTTTGCTACATAACCCAGAGGTTAAAAAGGATGTGGAAAAGGAGATTGTGGCATACTTTCAGGTCAATGATACGCCAGGGAGTGACCCAGGAATGGTGTGGGAGGCCCACAAGACAGTCATCAGGGGAATCTTGATAAAGCATGGATCTCACTTGAAAAAAAAACGTGAGAAACAGATCAGGGAAATATTATTGGAGATCCAGAGACTGGAACTCCAACATAAAAAAACACAACTACCTACAGTAGGAAGGGAATTAGGTCATTTAAGAAGACAGATAGTGGAGATTATGCGATATAAAGCTAAAGCCACTATACAAAGAGGTAAAAAGTTGAATTACGAGCTGGGGGATAAATGCAGTAAATTACTGGCAGGGAAATTGAAGGAAAAGAACAGGGCAATTTATGTACCGCAAATTAAGATTAAAGAAAAAGGAGGACAGTTAGTAAAAAAACCTAGAGAAATAGCCCAAAGATTTAGGGAGTTCTATTCCTCATTATATAACCTACCTCCAGTAGACAACACAAAGGGGGGGATAAAAGAATATCTCTCCGAGGCAGGAATGCTTAGACTGCCATCCCCTGCCCGGGAGTGTCTAGAGAGCCCTATTACCACCACAGAGGTTGAGGAAACCCTTAAAAAAGTAAAATCGGGGAAAGCCCCAGGGCCTGACGGGTTCCCAATAAGCTATTATAAAGAATTTCCTAAGATTCTAACAGGGCAGATGTCAAAAATTTTCAATGAGCTGGGCTGTGCTGCGGCATTCCCTCCGGATGCACTCCTAGCCCACATTACCGTGATCCCTAAAGACGGGAGGGACCCGGCGGAATGCGGCAGCTACAGGCCAATTTCATTGTTGAATGCGGACTTAAAACTCTTCTCAAAAATTATTGCATCTAGACTCCAACCATGGATAACACAGTTAGTAGACCTGGACCAGGTAGGGTTTGTCCCTGGACGTGAGGCCAGGGACAACACGATTAAAACTCTCAACCTGGTACAATGGGCTGGAGAAAAAAAGATTCCCTGTGTATTCCTGAATACCGATGCCGAAAAGGCGTTTGACAGGGTGAATTGGCGGTTTTTGGAAGAAGTGCTGAGACAGGTGGGTTTGGGAAATCGGATGGTCAAATGGATTATGAGTGTCTACACGAACCCACGGGCCTCAGTAAGAGTAAACGGCGTAACATCACGACCCTTTAAGATTTCAAACGGAACAAGACAGGGGTGCCCCCTATCGCCACTGTTGTTCGCCCTCACATTGGAGCCCCTATTAAACAAAATTCGGCAAAACCCGGATATTCAGGGGTTACAGATGGGAGAGCGGACACACAAAGTGGCAGCATACGCAGACGATCTGCTTTTCGCAGTGACTAACCCCCACGTGTCATTACCTAACCTAATAAAAGAAATTGAGAAGTATGGCAGGCTATCTAATCTGAAAATAAACAATAACAAATCAGAAGCAATGAGTATTGAGGTCTCAAGCCAAATGGGCGAGATACTAAAAAAGAACTATAAGTTTAAATGGGGAAAGGCCTTGGAATACCTGGGGACACATATTGCATCGGACATAAGAAGCACCTATAGATTGAATTTCCCCCCATTATATAATGAAATAAGAGTACTCCTAGACAAATGGGGACTCGGGATGCACTCGTGGTTTGGGAGGGGAAGTATAGTTAAAATGTGTATTCTACCAAAGGTGCTGTATTTGTTTCAGGCCTTACCAATCTCCATCCCAGCAGATTTTCTTCGACAGGTAAACGCCTTATTTATGAAGTTTATATGGGCAGGGAAGCGAGCTAGAATTAAAAGAGATCTGCTGAGAATGCCAAAGGTTTCTGGGGGGATGGCAGTCCCAAATATAATTAAATACTATAGAGCTGCTCATTTAACAAGGTTGGTAGACTGGTGCAGGCATAGGGAGGGTAAACGTTGGGTTGAAATAGAGCAATATGTTAGCCCAGTTCCTTTGAATAGAGCACCGTGGTGCTATGAAGCACTCCCGGGGGACCTTAGGAGACATCCTATAATAGGGACTACCTTACGAATCTCAGCCAAAATATGCAGAAACAAGGAACTAGCTCCAGGTAAATCACCATTATTACCTATAATAGGAAACCCAAATTTCCCACCCGGGATGGAGAGGGGCTTAGCGGGGAAGTTCAGAGAGAAAGGCCTTATACAGGCCTCAGACTTTGTGGTACGGGGTTCATGGCCCTCCATAGGGGAGCTAATGAGGGTGGGAGGCCCATTCGAGCTTAGGATGTGGCAGGCATTGCAGGTTAGCCACTTCCTGAGATCACTGGGCCAAGCGGTAGAATTTCAAAGACAGCTGACGGCACTGGAGAGAAGCTGTAGTGGAGAGGAGCCACTCTCTGGAGTGCTGTCCAAAATGTATGGGTTTCTGAACACACCCCCAGAAGAATATGTGATGCCGAGCATTAGAAAGTGGGAGAGGGACTTGGGGAGAAGTTTTAGCCCAGACCAGCATAAGCAAATAATTGCCCGGGCTCTTAACACTTCAAGGTGCTCGAAAACCCAAGAAGCTAACTATAAGCTTCTAACCCAATGGTACTATACCCCAGAAAGGCTACATAAATTTAATAATGGAGTAGAGGAAATCTGCTGGAGATGTGGGGAGGAACAAGGAACGCTTTTACATGTGTTTTGGTCATGCCGAAAGGTCAGACAGTATTGGGAAGAAGTACGGAGAATCACACAAAAATGTACTGAAGATCCGATTCCAGACGACCCTGCCTTCTTCTTGCTGCATGTATCACAGATTACTGAGCAGAAGTACAGGAAGTCGGTAGTGAGTCATCTGGTTAATACAGCAAGGGCAGGTATTACCTTGAGGTGGAGGGATCCAAGGCCCCCATCTATCGCGGGATGGCTTAATCGGACCCAGGAGGTAGGAGCAATGGAAGACCTGGTCCTCTCTGCTCATAATAAGAGGGCGCAATATAAAGAAACTTGGTCAAACTGGAATCAATTTATAAGAACAGAGGAGGGGAAGAGACTTATGGTGGAGATATGAGGGAGGAGGCTTTTGGGGGGAGACCTGGGAGGGAGGAGGGGAGGAGGAGAGAGGAAGAATTTTTCAATTTTCATATTCATTTTCGGGTTTTTTTTTTTTTATTATTAGGGGGGGGGGGGGCGGTGGGGGGAATAACTTAAGAGAGGGAGGAAAGGGGAAGGATGGGTGTATAGACCAATAATGGGTAGAAGAAGAAATATGAGGAATTGGTAATTTGATTTGTATAGGTATATATATCTGCTACAAGATGTCGTATATTACCTGTTGTCCTTTTTCTTTATTGAAAACAAAAATAAAAGATAAGTAAAAAAAAAAAGAAAGGATCAGGTCTAATCACTACCCTGTCCTCTAGAATCCTCAGGAAGGGGTCTTTACAGGAAAGGCATTGTAGTTCAGAAATCCTTCTCTCTCAGGGAAGCTTCATGCAAAGGTTTAAAAGGAGCCCTTGTTAGAGCATTTAACACCAATGATAGATCCCAAGGAGGCACATGTTTGACGATCATGGGAGCATGTCTAAATCTGGCTGAAAGGAACCTTCTGACTAAAGGATCTCTCACTAGCCTCTTGTCTAAAAAACACAGACAAGGCCGCAACCTGAACCCTAAGGGTACTGACAGATCAGGGGCGGACTGACCATTGAGGAACTCAGGCACTGCCCGAGGGCCCCATGCCACTAGGGGGCCCCATCAGGGTTGCCAGGCTCATTAAAACCAGGGACAGTATGTAAAAATCTGTGTTTTTTTTACATCTGTCCCTGATATGTCCAAAACCTACATGCTTTTGATGTGAAAATCCCGAGATTTTAGCTGCCCCGCCTCTGTAGTGCCACCTGGCTTGGTGGCCATCTGTAAGCCTGGGGGTCCCATAATCTTCTATTGCCCGGGGGCACCATGAGTTGTCAGTCCGCCCCTGTGACAGATAGACCTTTCTCCACTCCCTTGTGCAAAAAATCCAATATACAGGGAGTGGAAAAAGAATCTAAACTGGATTTCCTTTGCCAGGAATTAAACGTTTTCCAAACTTTCCCATAGATTCTTCTAGTTACCAACTTGCAGCTGTCCAGGATAGTTTGAATAACTTTCTCTGAACACCCTCTCAACTGTAAGATGCGCCGCTCAGCCTTAAGGCCATCAAATGGAAGGTCTGAGGGCTTGGATGCAATACTGGTCCCTGATGGAGTAGATCCTTTTGACCTGGTAGGGGCCGGGGAAGATCCACAGAGAGGGTCTTCAGAGAGGAAAACCAACTCCTCCTGGGCCACCAGGGGGCAATCAGAACCACTTCTGCCCGATTCTGAATAATTTTCAGAATTACCAGACGTAAGAGGGGAAAAGGGGGGAAGGTGTAGGCCAGAGCCAAATCCCACGGGAAGGAGAGAGATCCGTCCCCAAGGACCCTGTCTCTCTCTCCAGTTAGAAAAATGCCGGCAGCTTTCTAATGGACTGGAGGCAAAAAGATCCACTGCAGGATGACCCCATCTTAGCACAATCTCCTGGAACGTGCCTTGATTTAACTCCCAACAGCTGGAACTGACGCTTACTCTGCTCAGATAGTCCGCAAGCGTATTCTCTGAACCCCTGATGTGGACTGCTCTGATTGAGGTGACATTGATTTCTGCCCAGGACAGAATCTGCTGTGATAGCATTAGAAGGGTCTCCGAACGAGTGACCCCTTGCTTGTTCAATAGTCTAGTAGGTCCTTGAAATTTGAGGAGTGACCTGCCTCCTCTGGCAACCAGGCTCCCTGGGCCTGCCAGCCCTGAGAGTGTGCACTGCAGCCCCACAGAATGGCGTTTGTAGTAACTTTTACTGGAGCATGTTGCACCCAGTGCTTCCCTCCCTGCAGGTGTTCCCGCTGCTCCCACCAGGAGAGATTGAGAAAATCCTCTCTTGGCAGCTGAACTAGCTGATCTAGAGAATCCTAACTGCAATCCCAATGGCGCTAGAGAAATTGCCTGAAGGAGCCTGGAGTGTAATTGGGCCTAGGGTACTCCTGGGATGGCTGCAGTAATTAAACCTAATAACTGCATGATCCGCTGAAGTGAGGTCTGTGGAAGCAATTTGAAGGCCTGCACTGCGAGAAGAAGTTTAAAAATGTTCTCCTCTGGAAGAAAAATCTTCTGAGCAACAGAGTCTATTAGATAGATAACCCAGAAAAAGTATGCTCTGGGAGGGTACCAGACAAGACCTCCGTTGGTTGACTTTCCACCCCAGATTCTGAAAGGTCCGCAAAACCAACTGCAGATCCCGGATAAAGGACTCTTTGTCTCGGGCAAAGATCACAAAATTGGCCAGATATGGGACGATCGATACACTCTGCGCAAAAAACACACATCAATCCATATCAAACATAAGTGATATAAATAAAAATAGTGAAAAAGTAGAAAAATCAATTAAATAGAATAGAACAGTCCATATGTGTTGGGAAAGTCCATGTAATGCAAACGTGCAGTGCACAAAAATAACTTTCAGTGAAGCTGTAAAGCTGGCGATAAAGTGCTAGTGCTCCTCCGTGCATTCAGCCTCTCAGGCCTCTCACCTTAATGGCATATATAAATGCCGTGATATTAAGTCGTGCCACTCCCAACACACAGCCTCACAGGCCTCTCACCTCCCAGTAGAACAATATAAGCCTCCAAACAAATCCTCTGAGTAAATTCAAAGATAGTGGGCGACACCAGGAGCTATTCAATCCTCTCTATGTCTTGTAGTACCCCTTCGCTGTATCACTCGGGGAAACATAAAGAAAAATAGGCCTCCAATGGTGTAGTATGTCACAACGTATATATTTATTAAAACAAAGTAATCTCCTTACATCAATAAAAAATCAAAGCAGGCATAAATAATCAATAGGCGGCATCTGCCATAAATCTCACGTCACTTCCAGGTGTACGTCTGAATCCCTACGCGTTACGGCTCTCTTGCCTTCATCTGGGGAACCTGATTTGGTGTGGCAGCATTCAATATATATGCCGTATGGCAGATGTCTGTCAATCTGCCATAATTGCGGGGTTCGACGGAAATTGTCGATTCGCCATCTTGTCGGAGTCCGGTGGATTCGAACTTTGGGCGGAAGTGTAAATTCCGTCATTCTAAACTCCGTCGGGGTATAGTTAGTTCGATCGTTATACCGCCATCATTCGCCATTTTGTCGAAGTTCAGTGTCTCCGATCATTGATCGGACGTACGTACGATCGTTGGACAGACGCTCTACTCCATTTTGTCGAAGTTCAATGCATATGCCAATAGACCGGAAACACATACGATCGTAAGACGGACGTAATTCGCCATTTTGTCGAAGTTCAAAACATCCGATCATTGACCGTAAACAGACACCCGTCATCACTGGACCTCCGACCAAGACGTTTCCCCACCATTTTTTCGGAGTCCTTATTGTGGTATGTCATCACTCCGCAGGAGGCCCTCTTTTCTGAGTAGGGCTATTCCTATCAGTGATATAATAGTCATCCACACTCCCATAAGATCAGACGTAGTTTGCATGTATCTCCTGCACATGCAAACTTAGTCTAATATTCTGTCCATATATAAAATTAGATAAACTATATATATATGTGGGACATATTATTAAAAGTGGACTAAAATGATAAAGATTCCTCGATAAATTTATTAAAGCCATGATCAGGTGCATTAGTCATAGAGAACATTAGAGATCTCCATAGAGGTTCATCCATATTCCAATCTAGGGCTATAATTTATTCTGCCTAGGGTGACGGACGTACACCTCGATTGAGCACACCTCATCTCAATAGCTCATTCACATTTACATTCCAGAATCTACAGTATACAGGCAACAAGTATACAATCAATCTATTAAAATATTAAAATATAAAATAATAATTAATAAAATATTAGAAATTACTCAAAAAACAGTTCAAGTCAAATTCTACATTGAGGCCTCTAGGTGTCAAAGTATTCATACTATGTATCCATTTTGATTCTAATTGACTAATGGTCCTCACTAAGTGGCTCCCTCTCCACGATTTGTTATATTTATCAATGCCCCAGAACTGTAACTGTTTGGGGTCTTTGTTGTGAACCCTTTCAAAATGTCTTGATACATTATGTTTTGTACACCCTTTGATGATCTTTTTGACATGTTCTTTCACTCTCACTTTTAGTGCTCGTTTAGTTCTTCCCACATACTGTAGTTTACAACTACATTGGAGAACATAAACCACTCCTTCTGTATGGCATCCGATAAAATCTTTGATGTCATATTTCTCTCCTGTGTTTGTGGAAATAAATTCCGTCCTTTTTCCTTGGAACTTTTGTGCATGTTTACATGCAAAGCAATTCTTACAGGGATAGAAACCCTTTCCTGTAAAAAAGGAAAATGTGTTTTTGCGAGGGGGTTCTATTACGGATTTGACAATTATGTCTTTTAAAGTCGGGGCTTTCTTATACAGGATCCTTGGTTTTTCTGGTAGTATCTTCTGTAGGTCTTTATCACTCCTCAGGATGTGCCAGTGTCTATTGATCACTTTAGCCACATCCTTATATTGAGTGTTATAGTTAAGGATGATGTTCGGGGCCGTTTGTTCTCCATCTTTCCTTCCATTCATTTTATCCTTTAGTATCTTATCTCTGTCCATTTTGTTGACCTCTTGTATTTGGTTATCAATCCAGGTGTCTTCATATCCTTTAGTTTTGAATCTCTTACCTAATATTTCTGCCTGGTTCTTATAATCCGATTCTTTTGTACAGTTCCTTTTCATTCTTACGAACTGTCCTCTCGGGATATTAACGAGCCAGGGTTTGAAATGACAGCTATCCATCGACAGATAGCTGTTCGTATCCACATTCTTAAAAAAGGTTTTGGTCACCACCTTGCTCCCTTCTAGGTTAATTTGCAAATCAAGGAAATCCACTGTCTTTCCGTCAATCTTCCAGACTAGCTCTATGTTCAGATCGTTCTTATTTAGACGATTCAGAAATTCTTCCAGCTTTATTTTGCTTCCATTCCATACAATAATCACATCATCTATATATCTTTTATATAGGGATAGCTCTGGTGGAGTGTCATTGTATATAGCGGACTCTTCCCATCTTGCCATAAAGGCGTTCGCTACACTCGGCGCAAATTTCGAGCCCATGGCTATTCCCGTCGCTTGATTGTAATAGCTGTGATGATACCAAAAGAAATTATACTTTAAGCAAAAATCAAGGCATTTAACTAAAAACTTCCTTTGTTTGCAGATCAGGTCGCTATGTTCTCGTAGTACCCATTTGGTTGCTGCTACTGCTTCATGATGTTTGACTATCGTATAAAGTGATGTCACATCGGCAGTAGCTAGTATTGTCCTCCCTTCCAGGACTGGTACTGTCTCTAACAGCTGTAGCACTTGTTTCGTGTCTCTTAGAAAAGCCTTTGTGTTTTGTACAGCTGGTTGCAGAAAAAAGTCAATATATTGGCCCATTCTCGCTGTCAGGGAGTCAATCCCATTGACTATTGGTCTTCCTGGTGGATTGTCCTTTGATTTGTGTATTTTCGGAAGGGTATAGATTATTGGTATTCTGCATGCTTCTGGGACCAGATATTTAGACTCTTTCATATTTAGGATACTTTTCTTCCTACCCAGATTCACTAATGCTTGTAATTCCTTCTTATATTTGTTGGTTGGATTGCCCAGCAGTTTCTTGTATGTAGACTCATCCTGCAATTGTCTCATAATTTCCTTGTGGTATTGTTCTTTGGATTGGATAACCACTGCCCCTCCCTTATCCGCGGGTCTGATCACGATGTCTTCCCTTTTCTTCAATGACTTCATGCCCTTCTTGATATGTATCGGATCCGAGTAGTTTTTAATCTTCAAGGACTCAAGGTCTCTTAGAACTAACTTTTTGAACACGTCAATATGTTGGTTATTGGTCATTTGTGGGTTATACACGGAGTTATTCCTTAGGGAACTACACTTTGGTTCCTCTAATTTATTTGTTTCCACTCTCTTAGATTTAAAAGGATTATTCAGTATGTATTTCTTAATGTTGAGTTTTCTCACATATTTCTGAATCCCAATGTACGTCTCAAACTTATTAAGATTTTTTGTTGGAGCATGTTTTAAACCTTTGTCCAGTACTGCCAATTCCTCTGCACTAATTTCTAGACCACTCAGGTTCACCACATTTTCTCCCACTATTCTCTTCTTTGCCTGGATTCTCTTTCCTGCTCGGGTGCCCCTCCTCGTTCTGGGCTGCCTTTGTTCCCTTGCTGGTGTCTCCTCGGTGAGCGGTAGGGGGCTCGTGGTTGTCGTCGTGGAGAGTATTCTCTCCTCTCCCTGTCTAAAAAAGGACGTTGTGTATTGTATTGGTTCTGTTGTTGGTACTGGTGTTGTTCATATTCATTTGTATCCGAATACCTCCTGATAGGTTCGAATCTATTCTGTGTGTACATCGGGGACCTCCCATATCCATTTTGATGTTCATAGTGTTGCCATGGGCCTCTTGTATCCCTTTGGTCTCTATCATTATTCTGTGTGTTATGATAGGCTTTCTTAAAGGGTTTCTTGAACTGTTTCTTCCATTGTTTCTTTGGTGTTTTCTTTGTGTAGTGTTCATTGTTTTGTTGATGAGATCTCTCATCCCTCTCTCTCTCTACTCCTCTTAATCCATCTTGGGCATAAGCCCTTATTGGATCTTCAATCCTTACTTCTTTTTCTGGTGTGGAGTAGGTAGATGTAGGCACTACCGGTTCAGTCTTCTGTTGCCATCTAAAAACCTTGTCCGCTTTGTAGTCTGCTATATCCCTCTGGAACTTTTTGATCTTACGTTGTTGTACTTCTAAGTCCTTACTGATGAGGTCTTTGTTGAGTGGTCTAGAAATTAGTGCAGAGGAATTGGCAGTACTGGACAAAGGTTTAAAACATGCTCCAACAAAAAATCTTAATAAGTTTGAGACGTACATTGGGATTCAGAAATATGTGAGAAAACTCAACATTAAGAAATACATACTGAATAATCCTTTTAAATCTAAGAGAGTGGAAACAAATAAATTAGAGGAACCAAAGTGTAGTTCCCTAAGGAATAACTCCGTGTATAACCCACAAATGACCAATAACCAACATATTGACGTGTTCAAAAAGTTAGTTCTAAGAGACCTTGAGTCCTTGAAGATTAAAAACTACTCGGATCCGATACATATCAAGAAGGGCATGAAGTCATTGAAGAAAAGGGAAGACATCGTGATCAGACCCGCGGATAAGGGAGGGGCAGTGGTTATCCAATCCAAAGAACAATACCACAAGGAAATTATGAGACAATTGCAGGATGAGTCTACATACAAGAAACTGCTGGGCAATCCAACCAACAAATATAAGAAGGAATTACAAGCATTAGTGAATCTGGGTAGGAAGAAAAGTATCCTAAATATGAAAGAGTCTAAATATCTGGTCCCAGAAGCATGCAGAATACCAATAATCTATACCCTTCCGAAAATACACAAATCAAAGGACAATCCACCAGGAAGACCAATAGTCAATGGGATTGACTCCCTGACAGCGAGAATGGGCCAATATATTGACTTTTTTCTGCAACCAGCTGTACAAAACACAAAGGCTTTTCTAAGAGACACGAAACAAGTGCTACAGCTGTTAGAGACAGTACCAGTCCTGGAAGGGAGGACAATACTAGCTACTGCCGATGTGACATCACTTTATACGATAGTCAAACATCATGAAGCAGTAGCAGCAACCAAATGGGTACTACGAGAACATAGCGACCTGATCTGCAAACAAAGGAAGTTTTTAGTTAAATGCCTTGATTTTTGCTTAAAGTATAATTTCTTTTGGTATCATCACAGCTATTACAATCAAGCGACGGGAATAGCCATGGGCTCGAAATTTGCGCCGAGTGTAGCGAACGCTTTTATGGCAAGATGGGAAGAGTCCGCTATATACAATGACACTCCACCAGAGCTATCCCTATATAAAAGATATATAGATGATGTGATTATTGTATGGAATGGAAGCAAAATAAAGCTGGAAGAATTTCTGAATCGTCTAAATAAGAACGATCTGAACATAGAGCTAGTCTGGAAGATTGACGGAAAGACAGTGGATTTCCTTGATTTGCAAATTAACCTAGAAGGGAGCAAGGTGGTGACCAAAACCTTTTTTAAGAATGTGGATACGAACAGCTATCTGTCGATGGATAGCTGCCATTTCAAACCCTGGCTCGTTAATATCCCGAGAGGACAGTTCGTAAGAATGAAAAGGAACTGTACAAAAGAATCGGATTATAAGAACCAGGCAGAAATATTAGGTAAGAGATTCAAAACTAAAGGATATGAAGACACCTGGATTGATAACCAAATACAAGAGGTCAACAAAATGGACAGAGATAAGATACTAAAGGATAAAATGAATGGAAGGAAAGATGGAGAACAAACGGCCCCGAACATCATCCTTAACTATAACACTCAATATAAGGATGTGGCTAAAGTGATCAATAGACACTGGCACATCCTGAGGAGTGATAAAGACCTACAGAAGATACTACCAGAAAAACCAAGGATCCTGTATAAGAAAGCCCCGACTTTAAAAGACAAAGGGCCAGATTCACGAACACTTGCGCTGGAGTATTTGGATATGCGCCGCGTAACTGTGATGATGCGCCGTCTTTTCTATGTGCCCGTACCCACCAAACTAGATGCGCCCAATAACGGGACGGGACGCCAGAGTATCGTCAGCGCTTATTTTCGCTGGGCGCATCAGTCGCGCCCATTGATTTCCCCTGCAAATATGCAAATGAGGGAGATTTCCCAATTCGCGAACGGATTAGCACCATACGCTGGCTTCATGCGCCGCGCGTATCTGGTCCGTCCGGCGCAAAGTTATTTCTACAAAAGGCTGCTTTATCTTTACTCCAGACGGTCACAGGTCAGCAGGAGAGCAGCTACAGCAGCGTTACCGACGAAACTAGCAAGCTGAACAACAACACTAGCAAGGACAACACCTCTGTGTGCCAACATGCCAGGGGCACTCGTGGTCCTAAGACTAGTACTGGGTCCCTCGCTACGGAGGAGGCGGGCACGTGAGAGGATATACCGCACTCGTATGAACCTCTTTGGCATGGGGGATGAGGAGGTGTATCGCCTCTTCAGATTCAGCCCAGATGTAATACTTGAACTAACCACAACCCTGCAGGGTGACATCACCAGCAAGACACACCGCTCACAAGCAGTGCAGCCACTGGTGAAGGTCCTGGCAACACTTCATTTCCTTGCCAGTGGATCATTCCAGCGTACAAGTGGAGTGGTGGCTGGGATGTCACAGTCCTCCATAAGCAGATGTGTGCACCAGGTTGTCCCTGCAATCCTCAGACGCATGTCCAACCAGTTCATCAGACCCACCACTGAGGAGCTGCGGCTGAAGGCAATGACAGATTTCTACAACATTGCCAGATTCCCACGCACCATCGGGGCCATTGATTGCACACATGTGGCCCTACAGCCCCCCAGTGCCACAGAGCACATATACCGCAATCGGAAGCATTGGCACTCCATCAACGTACAGGTGATAGCCGATGCCCAACGCCTCATATGGCACGTCCGTGCCAAACACCCCGGGTCCAGCCATGACAGCTTCATATACCGTCAGAGTCCCATCCCAGCAGAATTCGAACAGAACATGTATGGGGACAGCTGGCTGGTTGGTGAGTGACATGGGAGTCAGGCATGACTATCCCCTCCCGTGATGCACAACAGAAGTCGCACATGCATGACTAACATTCTCCTGTCTTTTACCTTACAGGTGACTCTGCATATGCACTGGGACCCCATCTAATGACTCCTTTCCGGAACCCCCAAACCAGAGGAGAGAGAAAATACAATGAAGCACACATCAAAACCCGTGGAGTGGTGGAGCAAACATTTGGGCTCCTGAAGTCCCGTTTCCGATGCCTGGATAAGTCTGGGGGGGCCCTATTGTATTCCCCTACCTTTGTGTGTCAGATCATCGCTGCATGTTGCATACTACATAACTTTGCTATGAGAAAAGGCCTGCATATTGACATACGTGATGACCTGACCCCCGACCCACACAGTCCCCACCTGCCAGAGGACACCCAGTCTGCTGATGGAAGAGCAGTCAGGAGGGTCCTCGCCGTAGGCATCTTTGGACACTAACCCAAAACATTACTAACACAGACAGTGCACGCGTGTACACCACTGATGTCCCTAGATCACACACATCACATGCACATCGCATTGGATTAGCCCAAGTCCAGCATGTAGGAGTTGGGAGCAGCAACGCCAGCGTCAAGGCCCCAATGATGTCACTGTCCATTCACACACCTTTCACACGTCATTCATTCAGCCGTGGGGTTAACTTCACCACCACGGCCGAGGGTGACACCCCTTACTTTCAGGAGTGCCACCCTCTCACATTCACACACCATTCACACTGCAACGTGTGCAGTATCAAAAAAAAAAAGAAAAATCTCATAACCTGAGAACCAAAAAAATTAACAAAAACTCATGTCCTGAGTATAAACAATAATAATAAATAAAATAAATAAACTCATGTCCTGAGTATAAACAATAATAATAAAAAATAAACAAAAACTCATGTCCTGAGTATAAACAAAAATATATAACAACCAAAAAAACAAAAAACCCTCATCTGGGATGACGGGGGCTCCTCCTTGGGGGCACTCTCGGGCTCCTCATCTGCCTGGAGGGAGTGGGTGGTGGTGGGGGTGGGGGGGCATCAGGAGGAGGCTGATCCCCGGGTGGGCCACTCCTGGGAGCTGTTGGCTGCATGCCCTCCAATGCCACAGCGATACGGCTCAGATACAAATTTGTTTGGGCCTGCATCCTCAGCTGGCGGGTGATCTGATGCCGCTGGTCACGTTGCCGCTGCCTCCCCTCTTCCCGAATGGCAGCAGTGTTGTCTCGAACAGCTGCTGTCAAGTGCCGGATATCAGCCTGCACCTCCCCCAGGCTGGTCACAACGCCCTGCACGCGACTGGGCAGCTGTGACATAGAGCCCAGGCTGTCTGCGACCCTGTCTAGGTGGCCAGCCATCTCCCCCATTTGCTGGGTCTGTTTCGCGTGGTCCAAAAGCACCTGGTCTTCGACCAAATCACACACCCCCCTGGTCTTCCGGGTGGCCTTCCTGGGGGCAGAGGAAGGTTGTCCCCGTGGGGATGGAGTCGCCCTTGAGGGGCTACCTAGGATGGGGGAGGGGATCACAGAGGGCCCTGCAGAGGGGGAGGACTCCTCCAACATTAAAATGAACTCCTGTTCAGGGACAGGCTCCTCCACAACCACCTCTGCTGAAGTGGTGTGGGCACTCTCCTCCTCCACCTCGGTGTCTCCAGCACCCAGGGCCTCGTCTTCAGCATCCCGTTGGGGGGTTGGGGTGGACTGGCCGGCACGAGATGGCCCAGCACCGTCATCTGTGGATGACACAAAGCAGACACATGTTGGTGGTCCCACACACTTGGCACATGTACCCACCCCCGCCCCACATGCAACACACCAAAAAGGGGGTAAAAATCACTTACCTGTCCTGGAGCCTTCCTCTACGGAATCATAGCCTGGGACCCCCTCCAACTGCTCCCTGTCCAGGCAGCGGGCGACCACCTCCTCCTCCGCGGTCAGGGTGACAGGACATGGGGGACCACCACCTGTGCCCCTCTCATGGCTCCTAATGGTGGACACCTTGCCCCTCACCTTGCGCCGCAGGTCATTGATTTTTTTTTGAATGTCTGAAGCACTCCGGGTGGAGTACCCCAGCACATTGACCCTGGCAGCTATGGTGTCCAGGATGGCCTGCTTTCTCTCCCGGCTGGTCTTCCTGCTTTTTTTACCATGGAGAAAATCATTAAATGCCTCCATAGCCGATATTATCACTGTGACCTCCTGGGCATTATAATTTAGGTTCCTCCTCTCTTTGGGGGGCAGCGGGAGCAGCCATTACAGGGCAAAAGTATCTTCCCTGGGGTGGGGGGAAATGGAACTACTTTTGCGCCGGAATGGCGTTTCCGCCAGCGCTTTTAAGCGCCCAGCGGAACGCATTGCGCTGACGTTTCCCAGGAAGTGGTGCCGACGGAAGTTGTGAGCATGCGCACAAGGGGGCGAGTGGAGCCGCACTCACTGCGCATGCTCCGTGGATGATGCGCTGAACGTAAGCCTCTGCGCTGGGCTCCGCCCATCATTTACATATGATCACACCCAGTTTCACTTGCGTCGGGTTACGCCAGCGCATTATCGTTACTCTGGCGCAAGTTTACGCGCAACTGCTATGTGAATTACAGGACTTGCGCTGAAAGGGTCTTCAGAGTAACGTAAATGAGAAGCGTTACTCCAGAGGAAAGATACTCTCATCTACCTGAATCTGGCCCATAATTGTCAAATCCGTAATAGAACCCCCTCGCAAAAACACATTTTCCTTTTTTACAGGAAAGGGTTTCTATCCCTGTAAGAATTGCTTTGCATGTAAACATGCACAAAAGTTCCAAGGAAAAAGGACGGAATTTATTTCCACAAACACAGGAGAGAAATATGACATCAAAGATTTTATCGGATGCCATACAGAAGGAGTGGTTTATGTTCTCCAATGTAGTTGTAAACTACAGTATGTGGGAAGAACTAAACGAGCACTAAAAGTGAGAGTGAAAGAACATGTCAAAAAGATCATCAAAGGGTGTACAAAACATAATGTATCAAGACATTTTGAAAGGGTTCACAACAAAGACCCCAAACAGTTACAGTTCTGGGGCATTGATAAATATAACAAATCGTGGAGAGGGAGCCACTTAGTGAGGACCATTAGTCAATTAGAATCAAAATGGATACATAGTATGAATACTTTGACACCTAGAGGCCTCAATGTAGAATTTGACTTGAACTGTTTTTTGAGTAATTTCTAATATTTTATTAATTTTATTTTATATTTTAATATTTTTAATAGATTGATTGTATACTTGTTGCCTGTATACTGTAGATTCTGGAATGTAAATGTGAATGAGCTATTGAGATGAGGTGTGCTCAATCGAGGTGTACGTCCGTCACCCTAGGCAGAATAAATTATAGCCCTAGATTGGAATATGGATGAACCTCTATGGAGATCTCTAATGTTCTCTATGACTAATGCACCTGATCATGGCTTTAATAAATTTATCGAGGAATCTTTATCATTTTAGTCCACTTTTAATAATATGTCCCACATATATATATAGTTTATCTAATTTTATATATGGACAGAATATTAGACTAAGTTTGCATGTGCAGGAGATACATGCAAACTACGTCTGATCTTATGGGAGTGTGGATGACTATTATATCACTGATAGGAATAGCCCTACTCAGAAAAGAGGGCCTCCTGCGGAGTGATGACATACCACAATAAGGACTCCGAAAAAATGGTGGGGAAACGTCTTGGTCGGAGGTCCAGTGATGACGGGTGTCTGTTTACGGTCAATGATCGGATGTTTTGAACTTCGACAAAATGGCGAATTACGTCCGTCTTACGATCGTATGTGTTTCCGGTCTATTGGCATATGCATTGAACTTCGACAAAATGGAGTAGAGCGTCTGTCCAATGATCGTACGTACGTCCGGTCAATGATCGGAGACACGGAACTTCGACAAAATGGCGAATGATGGCGGTATAACGATCGAACTAACTATACCCCGACGGAGTTTAGAATGACGGAATTTACACTTCCGCCCAAAGTTCGAATCCACCGGACTCCGACAAGATGGCGAATCGACAATTTCCGTCGAACCCCGCAATTATGGCAGATTGACAGACATCTGCCATACGGCATATATATTGAATGCTGCCACACCAAATCAGGTTCCCCAGATGAAGGCAAGAGAGCCGTAACGCGTAGGGATTCAGACGTACACCTGGAAGTGACGTGAGATTTATGGCAGATGCCGCCTATTGATTATTTATGCCTGCTTTGATTTTTTATTGATGTAAGGAGATTACTTTGTTTTAATAAATATATACGTTGTGACATACTACACCATTGGAGGCCTATTTTTCTTTATGTTTCCCCGAGTGATACAGCGAAGGGGTACTACAAGACATAGAGAGGATTGAATAGCTCCTGGTGTCGCCCACTATCTTTGAATTTACTCAGAGGATTTGTTTGGAGGCTTATATTGTTCTACTGGGAGGTGAGAGGCCTGTGAGGCTGTGTGTTGGGAGTGGCACGACTTAATATCACGGCATTTATATATGCCATTAAGGTGAGAGGCCTGAGAGGCTGAATGCACGGAGGAGCACTAGCACTTTATCGCCAGCTTTACAGCTTCACTGAAAGTTATTTTTGTGCACTGCACGTTTGCATTACATGGACTTTCCCAACACATATGGACTGTTCTATTCTATTTAATTGATTTTTCTACTTTTTCACTATTTTTATTTATATCACTTATGTTTGATATGGATTGATGTGTGTTTTTTGCGCAAATTCACTTTTATATTTATGCTTCACTTGTGTATAGTAAACACTATTAGTTTTTGCTGCAATCTGAGCATTGTTATATAGTCACATTGATTGTTTTAGCGCGAAGGATTTCACAAATTTATTTTTTGGTTAGTTACTTATTTTACCGTTGCTGCTATCATGGATGTCTTCACGTTCGTGGAGAACAGGAATGTCAACTTAGATGATATTTTTAACCCACAGAATAAAACACACACTAGTGATGTAGATGGCCTAATCAGAAAATTGGGACATCTAATGGAGAAAAAAATCAGCCTATGGTGGGATATTAACACCTTCGATAGATACATTAAGGAAGAAATTGTCCCCAGGAGACTTCGGTGGGATGTACCCCCGAATGATGGCCTGACAGACAAGGAATCAATGGATGAATGGTATCAATTCTTTAATAATAAAAGTCTAGAAGGATTGAGATTCCTTATGAAACGTAAACAGAAGAAAATTAGGATGGTGGAAAAACAAATAGATGATATGAAATCTAAATTAGATCCCCATAAGGACAGTACAGATTTCAATAAATTATCCACACTATTGAACAAAGACCTCATCAGTAAGGACTTAGAAGTACAACAACGTAAGATCAAAAAGTTCCAGAGGGATATAGCAGACTACAAAGCGGACAAGGTTTTTAGATGGCAACAGAAGACTGAACCGGTAGTGCCTACATCTACCTACTCCACACCAGAAAAAGAAGTAAGGATTGAAGATCCAATAAGGGCTTATGCCCAAGATGGATTAAGAGGAGTAGAGAGAGAGAGGGATGAGAGATCTCATCAACAAAACAATGAACACTACACAAAGAAAACACCAAAGAAACAATGGAAGAAACAGTTCAAGAAACCCTTTAAGAAAGCCTATCATAACACACAGAATAATGATAGAGACCAAAGGGATACAAGAGGCCCATGGCAACACTATGAACATCAAAATGGATATGGGAGGTCCCCGATGTACACACAGAATAGATTCGAACCTATCAGGAGGTATTCGGATACAAATGAATATGAACAACACCAGTACCAACAACAGAACCAATACAATACACAACGTCCTTTTTTAGACAGGGAGAGGAGAGAATACTCTCCACGACGACAACCACGAGCCCCCTACCGCTCACCGAGGAGACACCAGCAAGGGAACAAAGGCAGCCCAGAACGAGGAGGGGCACCCGAGCAGGAAAGAGAATCCAGGCAAAGAAGAGAATAGTGGGAGAAAATGTGGTGAACCTGAGTGGTCTAGAAATTAGTGCAGAGGAATTGGCAGTACTGGACAAAGGTTTAAAACATGCTCCAACAAAAAATCTTAATAAGTTTGAGACGTACATTGGGATTCAGAAATATGTGAGAAAACTCAACATTAAGAAATACATACTGAATAATCCTTTTAAATCTAAGAGAGTGGAAACAAATAAATTAGAGGAACCAAAGTGTAGTTCCCTAAGGAATAACTCCGTGTATAACCCACAAATGACCAATAACCAACATATTGACGTGTTCAAAAAGTTAGTTCTATGAGACCTTGAGTCCTTGAAGATTAAAAACTACTCGGATCCGATACATATCAAGAAGGGCATGAAGTCATTGAAGAAAAGGGAAGACATCGTGATCAGACCCGCGGATAAGGGAGGGGCAGTGGTTATCCAATCCAAAGAACAATACCACAAGGAAATTATGAGACAATTGCAGGATGAGTCTACATACAAGAAACTGCTGGGCAATCCAACCAACAAATATAAGAAGGAATTACAAGCATTAGTGAATCTGGGTAGGAAGAAAAGTATCCTAAATATGAAAGAGTCTAAATATCTGGTCCCAGAAGCATGCAGAATACCAATAATCTATACCCTTCCGAAAATACACAAATCAAAGGACAATCCACCAGGAAGACCAATAGTCAATGGGATTGACTCCCTGACAGCGAGAATGGGCCAATATATTGACTTTTTTCTGCAACCAGCTGTACAAAACACAAAGGCTTTTCTAAGAGACACGAAACAAGTGCTACAGCTGTTAGAGACAGTACCAGTCCTGGAAGGGAGGACAATACTAGCTACTGCCGATGTGACATCACTTTATACGATAGTCAAACATCATGAAGCAGTAGCAGCAACCAAATGGGTACTACGAGAACATAGCGACCTGATCTGCAAACAAAGGAAGTTTTTAGTTAAATGCCTTGATTTTTGCTTAAAGTATAATTTCTTTTGGTATCATCACAGCTATTACAATCAAGCGACGGGAATAGCCATGGGCTCGAAATTTGCGCCGAGTGTAGCGAACGCCTTTATGGCAAGATGGGAAGAGTCCGCTATATACAATGACACTCCACCAGAGCTATCCCTATATAAAAGATATATAGATGATGTGATTATTGTATGGAATGGAAGCAAAATAAAGCTGGAAGAATTTCTGAATCGTCTAAATAAGAACGATCTGAACATAGAGCTAGTCTGGAAGATTGACGGAAAGACAGTGGATTTCCTTGATTTGCAAATTAACCTAGAAGGGAGCAAGGTGGTGACCAAAACCTTTTTTAAGAATGTGGATACGAACAGCTATCTGTCGATGGATAGCTGCCATTTCAAACCCTGGCTCGTTAATATCCCGAGAGGACAGTTCGTAAGAATGAAAAGGAACTGTACAAAAGAATCGGATTATAAGAACCAGGCAGAAATATTAGGTAAGAGATTCAAAACTAAAGGATATGAAGACACCTGGATTGATAACCAAATACAAGAGGTCAACAAAATGGACAGAGATAAGATACTAAAGGATAAAATGAATGGAAGGAAAGATGGAGAACAAACGGCCCCGAACATCATCCTTAACTATAACACTCAATATAAGGATGTGGCTAAAGTGATCAATAGACACTGGCACATCCTGAGGAGTGATAAAGACCTACAGAAGATACTACCAGAAAAACCAAGGATCCTGTATAAGAAAGCCCCGACTTTAAAAGACATAATTGTCAAATCCGTAATAGAACCCCCTCGCAAAAACACATTTTCCTTTTTTACAGGAAAGGGTTTCTATCCCTGTAAGAATTGCTTTGCATGTAAACATGCACAAAAGTTCCAAGGAAAAAGGACGGAATTTATTTCCACAAACACAGGAGAGAAATATGACATCAAAGATTTTATCGGATGCCATACAGAAGGAGTGGTTTATGTTCTCCAATGTAGTTGTAAACTACAGTATGTGGGAAGAACTAAACGAGCACTAAAAGTGAGAGTGAAAGAACATGTCAAAAAGATCATCAAAGGGTGTACAAAACATAATGTATCAAGACATTTTGAAAGGGTTCACAACAAAGACCCCAAACAGTTACAGTTCTGGGGCATTGATAAATATAACAAATCGTGGAGAGGGAGCCACTTAGTGAGGACCATTAGTCAATTAGAATCAAAATGGATACATAGTATGAATACTTTGACACCTAGAGGCCTCAATGTAGAATTTGACTTGAACTGTTTTTTGAGTAATTTCTAATATTTTATTAATTATTATTTTATATTTTAATATTTTAATAGATTGATTGTATACTTGTTGCCTGTATACTGTAGATTCTGGAATGTAAATGTGAATGAGCTATTGAGATGAGGTGTGCTCAATCGAGGTGTACGTCCGTCACCCTAGGCAGAATAAATTATAGCCCTAGATTGGAATATGGATGAACCTCTATGGAGATCTCTAATGTTCTCTATGACTAATGCACCTGATCATGGCTTTAATAAATTTATCGAGGAATCTTTATCATTTTAGTCCACTTTTAATAATATGTCCCACATATATATATAGTTTATCTAATTTTATATATGGACAGAATATTAGACTAAGTTTGCATGTGCAGGAGATACATGCAAACTACGTCTGATCTTATGGGAGTGTGGATGACTATTATATCACTGATAGGAATAGCCCTACTCAGAAAAGAGGGCCTCCTGCGGAGTGATGACATACCACAATAAGGACTCCGAAAAAATGGTGGGGAAACGTCTTGGTCGGAGGTCCAGTGATGACGGGTGTCTGTTTACGGTCAATGATCGGATGTTTTGAACTTCGACAAAATGGCGAATTACGTCCGTCTTACGATCGTATGTGTTTCCGGTCTATTGGCATATGCATTGAACTTCGACAAAATGGAGTAGAGCGTCTGTCCAATGATCGTACGTACGTCCGGTCAATGATCGGAGACACGGAACTTCGACAAAATGGCGAATGATGGCGGTATAACGATCGAACTAACTATACCCCGACGGAGTTTAGAATGACGGAATTTACACTTCCGCCCAAAGTTCGAATCCACCGGACTCCGACAAGATGGCGAATCGACAATTTCCGTCGAACCCCGCAATTATGGCAGATTGACAGACATCTGCCATACGGCATATATATTGAATGCTGCCACACCAAATCAGGTTCCCCAGATGAAGGCAAGAGAGCCGTAACGCGTAGGGATTCAGACGTACACCTGGAAGTGACGTGAGATTTATGGCAGATGCCGCCTATTGATTATTTATGCCTGCTTTGATTTTTTATTGATGTAAGGAGATTACTTTGTTTTAATAAATATATACGTTGTGACATACTACACCATTGGAGGCCTATTTTGTTTTATGTTTCCCCGAGTGATACAGCGAAGGGGTACTACAAGACATAGAGAGGATTGAATAGCTCCTGGTGTCGCCCACTATCTTTGAATTTACTCAGAGGATTTGTTTGGAGGCTTATATTGTTCTACTGGGAGGTGAGAGGCCTGTGAGGCTGTGTGTTGGGAGTGGCACGACTTAATATCACGGCATTTATATATGCCACTAAGGTGAGAGGCCTGAGAGGCTGAATGCACGGAGGAGCACTAGCACTTTATCGCCAGCTTTACAGCTTCACTGAAAGTTATTTTTGTGCACTGCACGTTTGCATTACATGGACTTTCCCAACACATATGGACTGTTCTATTCTATTTAATTGATTTTTCTACTTTTTCACTATTTTTATTTATATCACTTATGTTTGATATGGATTGATGTGTGTTTTTTGCGCAAATTCACTTTTATATTTATGCTTCACTTGTGTATAGTAAACACTATTAGTTTTTGCTGCAATCTGAGCATTGTTATATAGTCACATTGATTGTTTTAGCGCGAAGGATTTCACAAATTTATTGATCGATACACTCTGTATCCAAAAAAAGGCCATGATCTTTGTAAAAATTCTGGGCGCTGCCGAGAGACCGAAAGGAAGGGCATTGAACTGCCAATGACTCGGCCCGTTGTCCATGAGAATCGCCAATCTGAGCAACCTTCGATGGTTCTGGCAAGACCATGAAGACCTCTGGCCAAAATAGATTCCTTACAGAATAAATGTTTTCCCTCCGGAAACAGTTGTAGAGAATATATTTGTTCAGGATGCTTAATCACCAGTAGTTGCATTCTTGTCAATTAAGATTTTGTTGTTTAAAATTTAGCTTATCTCCTAAGATGTTTTTCACACTGAGGCAGTTTTCATATTGGGAGAAGAAAAGTTTATTTATTTTTTCACTAAGCACTATGGCCCGGATTCACAGAACACCTACGCCGACGTATAACAAGTTACGCTGAAGTAAGTGCAAATGTGCGCCGTCGTATCTGTGCGCCAGATCCACAAACAGAGATGCGCCTAAAACCAGGCTACACCTCCCAGACGTAACTTGCTTACGCCGGCGTAGGGTGGGCGTACATTTAGGCTGGGTGCATGGTGCCGCTCCCATTGATTAGCCATTCAAACATGCAAATGAGGTAAATACGGTGATTCACGAACGTACATGCGCCCGACGCAGGCTACGCGCGGTGCGCGTAAGTTGTGCGTCCGGCGTAAAGTTATTCCCCATAAAGGAGGTGTAACTCAGCAACAGACATGCTCAGGTCTGCACCAGGGAACACAAGCCAGCGTATTTTACGTTGGACGTGTGTCTGGCTGGGCGTAGGTTATGTTAACGGCGTACACAGTGATCAGACGTATCTTAGGCAGTTGTTCTGACGTGGTTGTGAGCATACGCAGGGAGATGTGTTCACGTCACGGCGCATGCGCAGTTCGTTATACGTACTTGTCTGGCGCTCGGCCCATCATTTGCATGGGGTCACGCCTCATTTGCATGGATCACGCCCACTTCCACCTACGCCGGCCTGCACCCTTGAAACCCACACCACGCTGGTGCAACGTTGGGAGCACTGGCTTAATGAATTCCATGATTGCCTCTCTGCGCTGCGTTGGCGTAGCGTACAGGGGATACGCTACGGTGGAGTAATGTGCGCCTGCTGTCTGTGAATCCGGGCCTATATTTTGGGGATTGTGGGCCCCAGGGAGGTCAGGGTCGGCACTGTTTCCATGTATTCCAATGGGTTTAGTTGGCTCTAGTTCACACTATGCAGTCAGTTTCCGGTCAGTTTCTGCACTGCATGATGTAAACTAGAGCCACTGGAATACATGGAAAACACTGTGCATGCATTTTTAGTGCAGACAAAAATGCACACAAAACTGTATGGAACTGCGTCTGGTGTGAACTGACCCTTACAAAAAAAAAAATGCTGAGTAAAACGCTATTGCAAAAATGTTGAAAAAAGTTGAAAAACTCACTGCAAAGCTACTGGCATTTTTATAACGTTATTTTAACGTCTTGCATGCCTGAGGCCCCAGGGTTGCCACTTGTCCAGGATTTACCCAGACAGTTTGGGTTTTTAATCAAGATGTGTCCGGGTTTCAGTCTGTCTAAAACCCGGACACAATATTTAGACAGGAATTTGGCTCAGAACAGGGCCTATTTTGCATGGTTTCCGGTTTATATTAGGTCAGGTGCATTTTATTACATGTCTTCTGCAATATAAAACCTTGCTGTTTGTCTCAGAGGAACTTTAATTCCTAATGGCCGCCAAATACATTGCAACACAAAAAAAACTCTTTTTGGGGAGCAGTAGGCAGCACTTCCAAATGAACAGGGTGCATAATAATGCTTGAGCAGGAAATGTGCAGAAACATTACACTGGCCTGCACACAATACAATTCACCTATAGAATCTTTTCTGTTTTTAATTAAAAGACTAAATGATACGAGGGCTCATCTTACTGGATATGAATTGATTAGTCGGTGCCTCCCACCATAGAGCTGCTGGTCATTGAACAGATATTGTACATAGTTTATACATGTGTGTGCTGAAACGAAGATAACCAACAATATGGCAGCGCGCTGCTAGGAGACCTAGCTGTCAGTCTCTAAGCCCCGCCCCCTGTCCTTGCTGGCTGTCTCCTCTATGGAGGATATAGCAGCTCCCCGAGCCACGCCCCCCGCCGTCCCCCGTGGCCCTATCAGGAGCCTCCTCTATGGTGGCCGATTGGAAGTGTTCGGAGCGTTCTAGAAAAGCACAAGCTCCGCCCAGTAATGGATATGTACGTCTGAGGGGAGCAGTGTATGCCGTACTGTGTGTGAGGGAAGTGAGGTGAGCGCGCTCCGGGGACCCCGCGCTGGTTCGGACGTGTGGCGACCTCTGAGGGAGCAGAGGTGACGCCTGGTGACGGGTGAGTGTCGCTGCGTGCACACACACGTGGCCTCTTGTTATTGTTCTGTCATAGTAAACACAAACCTGACAGCAGGAGAGTGTCCCCGCTTCACCCCGCAGAGGAGACCACCTGTAGAGTATGTGACATGGATCATGTGTCCATTCTACACACATCTACTTATTCCTAGAGGGATGGGGGACCTTCATATACACCACAACCTTATGGCCACCTACCTACTATTCAGTAGGTCCAATTGTGCTACCAGAACAGCCCTGACCCATTCTGGCCGGTCCTACAAAGAAATCCTGCTGTACCCCCCCATTACTTGGAAGACTGGGGAGCGGTGCTCAGGCCTGAGAGTTGATCCTCAAATATAGTGAAGCTGGCTACTTAGTAACATCCAATGAATCGGGTCTTTATTAGCTATATGGCAGGATACAACCATGCTAAGGCCCCTTTCACACATGCGTTTTTTTTAGACATCCGTTTGCTCAGCGGGGATTGCTCCGTTGATCCCCCTGTGAGCCGGCGGATGACTAGTCCACCTCTGCACGCTTTGCAGAAACGGAACTGTCAATCTCTATGGGAGGATCGGATGAAAATGGACCATCTGCCTGTTTTCAGCTGATCTGCAGACAGATGTAAACATAGGGTTTGTATCTGTCAGATTTGGTTGGATCGGGGGGGGGGATCGGATGTTAGTGGCCATGTCCCCGCTGACATCCGTCACTCCATAGAGTTGTATGGAGTGACCATTCAGGTCTGCCAGAAAAAACTGGCGGGTGGATCTGAATGGTCCGCATGTGTGAAAGGGGCCTAATGCATTTCAGCCAAAGCGCTGCTTATAGCTAAGGATGAGCTCTGGCGTGTTCGCATGGTACACATGCAGAGCCCGCCAGAAAGTGTACACGGCGCTGCGCTAATCACAGCCAGGAAGACATTTCCCAATGCTCGGCTGCAGAGATCGGGAAATGTCTCCCTGGCTGTGAATAGCACGGCACCGTGCACACTTCCTGGCGGGCTCTGCACGTGTACCATGCGAACACGCCAGAGCTCATCCTTACTTATAGCATTGTAGCATGTGATGAGTAAGGCCCCTTTCACATGCACGGATCCCGTGAGGATCCGTACATGTCTCATCCACTTGCTTAGCAGGGATTGCTCCATTGATGTGCAGGGACCGCCCTGTCAGATCTCCGCTCTCCCCTATGGGGGGATCGGATGAACCTGGACTGTCTGTCTGTCTGTGTTCATCCGCTCTGCAGATGGATGGGGAAAAATAGGATTTTCCTCCGTCTGCAGAATCGGAGCATAGCGGACACTGATGACATCCGCTATCCCATAGGGATACATGTGTGTCCGTATTTCATCCGAAGACTTGTTTGTCCACCACATCCCACACGTTTTATGGATTGAGATCTGAAGAATCTGGCAGACAAGTCAACACCTCAAACTCATCATGTTCCTAAAATCATTCTTAATTCATCAGTCCTGGTCACTTTTACCCATTGCTCTGTGGTCCAGTTCTGACGCTCACATGCCCATTGTAGACACTCTTGGCTGTGGACATAGCCCTGTACTGTATATAGCCCTGTACACAACAAACTGCGATGCACAGTGTGATCTGACACCTTTCTATCAGAACCAGTGTGAACTTTTTCAGCAATTTGAGCAGGTCTTCTATTGGATGGGGCTACACAGCTCAGTGATCGCTCCCCACGTGCATCAACCTTGGCGATATATGACCCTGTCGCTGGTTCACCTATTTTTCCTTGGACCACTTTTGATCAGTCCTGATCACTGCCAACCAGGAACACCTATGCTATTTGGATCGCTGGCAAAACCGCGATTCCAGAGTTGCGACTGAACGCATTTGCGATGCCATTATTTCTTATCATGGCACCTCAAACGCGGTGGGATTTTGCTGTGATTTTGTCATGCTACACTCGCAGCAAAAATCACAAAACACTCCTAGCTCTGTGCCAAGATTTGATAGCTGAGCTGCTTTGGAGTGGAGGGAGGCTCATTCAAATCAATAGTGCTGATCCACCAACATAAAAAAGGAGCTAGCAGGTATCGCTACGCTATAGAACCAAAGGGTTGACGTTTCATAGTTGCTCTGACCCAGTCTTATAGTCGTTACTATTTTGCATTTTGTCAAAGTCACTCAAATACTTATACTTGCCCATTTTTTTTTTCCTGCTGTCAGCTCATTAACTTCAGGGACAACATGTTCACTTGCTTGCTAATATATCCTACCCACTTTCAGTTGCCATTGTAACAAGATTATCAATTCTTCATGTTACCTGGCAGTGGTCATAATGTTAAGGTGTACACTCCTGCAGAACACATCAGCGCTGTTTAGGAGTGCCCAGATTTCCCTGGGGGCAGCGTTGGGGTGCGGTGGCATTTCTGCCAGGAAGGAGAGCCAAGGATGAGTCGGGTGTGTTTTTTTTTTTTTTTTTATATATGTATGAAAGCTGGCATCTTGTATCGGGGGTGGGGCGTGTCAGTAAAGTGTACCTAGAATTTTGATGTGTAGTTTGCTTTAGGCTCACCACATGCTATACAATTTGATTATACAATCTCCTTTTAGATCTGCCAACAAGCATGTAGTCCAAAGGCAGTAGACGAGTGTCATTAAAATGTTGTGATGGCATGCTGGAGATGCTTGAACATTATGTCACCCTTACCTTTTGGGTGTACTTTCCATCATTAATGTGAAGTCCAAGCATCCCACAGCCACTTTATTCCTGCTGGCGCTGCCATCTTTTCACCCATTGGGCTGGCAACGGTTAAGTAATTCCAACATGGATTCCTGAGTGTTCTATTATATCAGCACTAAGGATGAGCTTCGGCGTGTTCGCAAAGCCTGCCAGGAAGTCGGCACTGCGCTAATCACAGGTAGTAAGACATTGTCCCAATGCGTGGCTGCGGAGATTGGGAAATGTCTCGCTGCAAAAGATCTGTACAGTGGAACCTCAGATTGCGAGTAACGCGGTTATTGAGCATTTCGCAATACAAGCTATTATTTATTTATTCTTTAAATCCTGTCTCGGTTTGAGAGTGGTGTCTCGCAAAACGAGCAGCACTCGAGCCTCTGCGGTGTGCAGTACCGCATTTGGCCAAAGGTGCACCCTCGGCGGAGCCGATCAGAGCCGTTCAGATACACTCGGAAATACTCCATTCCCAAGTGTTTACCAGCCTTTCTGAGGGTTTCCAAATGCAGCCGACCGGTCTCCGAGTATTTGAGTCTCTGGCGCCCCCCCACCTATGGCCACATGCGGTATTGCATGCCATTGGCCACATGCGGTATTGCATGCATTGCAAAGCACCTCCCCATTGAAATGCACTGAAAACGTGCCAACAATTCTTAAACAAACTTATTTTGAGTCCCTTAACCTATGCAAATTGCAAATGCGTGCGTTTTTCAGTGACCATTATCGCACTTTTTTTCTCTATCGGCAGAACATTGATGACCCTATTCTCGGTCATTAATTTTTGGTAGGCCTATATATCGCTGCATCCCAACAATATACTGTTATCTTCCGCTTTTAAGGCCTAATGCACACTGGACACTTAACATGGCTAATAGGGGCATCTGGGGTGTGTGCACATTACCCTGTGGGGGAGATTTAGTAAAGCTAGTGCACATCTGGTTCTATGCAGAGCTGCAATCGGCTTCCAAGTTTTATTGTTAAAGTTTAATTAACTACTTCACTTTCACCCCCGTTCCTGCCCAGGCCAATTTTCACTTTTCAGTGCTGTCGCACTTTTACAATTGCGCGGTCATGCAACACTGTACGCAAATGAACACTAAAAACAAGAGTGACAAGTTTTAAAAATATTGTGTTTTTTTTTTTTCACTTTTTTGCTATAAATATTTTTTTTTTTTTTTTTTTTCCCTCCCTCAGTTTCGGCTGATATGCATTGTTCATATTTTTGGTAAATGCAATTTACGTATTCCGGGTGCATTTTTCAATACACCTTTTTGATCCATTTAAAGTCCATAAAACGCACAGATGTGAACATGATGACCCATAGGAGATCATTGTAAATGGACTGTAATGTTTCTGCAAAACTGAAAATGCACTAAAAATACATAGGTGTGAACCTGGCCTTGGCCTCCGTTCACATCGGCGCGATTTGACATGTCAAATTGGAAGCCTATTAACGGCACTGTCCCAATCGGTGCAATGCCGATTTTGCAGTGGCGCACTGATTTCTAAAAGTAGTTCCTGCACTACTTTTTGTGTTTTCGGGGCGATTTCACTAGACATTTGGGCATAAAATTTGCACAGATGTCTTTCAAATCGCCTCCAAACTCTCACTGAAATGTGGGTTTGAAATCGTGCAAGTTCAGCTGAACCAGCATGATTTCAAACCTGCGTTCAGTGTGAACGAGGAGTTTAGAGGCAGAAACCCCCACAGCCAATGCATGCAGGGGCATTTTGGCAGGAAAATAACGCTTTACAGACAGGTATACAGTAAAACCTTGGATTGGGAGCATAATTCGTTCTGGTAGCATGCTTGTAATTCAAAGCACTTGTATATCAAAGCAAATTTTCCCATAAGAAATAATGTAAACTCAAATGATTCGTTCCACAACCATTTATTCATAAGTCCTTCGGTTTATAGTCCATATAAAATGATCATAGTAATGTGTGTAACCACAAAATGTCCAGCCACAGATGGGAGCCTCCACAGGGGGATTGGAAGCAAAATCCAACAAGAACTACTGAGTATAAAAGAGAAGAGGCACCTCTGTGTAGCAAAATGGTTACATTTAATAAAGGTACAACATTTACATGGTTCATGATTAGGAGATGCACATCTAAGTATGCAGGCATCTGGGGTAAAGCAATCCAATGTCGGTCTGCAATCGTGACCGGGAAGACTACCCTGCAGTAGAGCGTTCTGAAAGTGAAGCTTGAACTGCTCGTGGATGGGATGACATCAATGGTGGTGGTGAGCATACTTGCATGTGCCTGTTTTAATCATCAACCATGTGAGTTGCTAAATGTTGTACTTTCATTAAATGTAACCATATTGCTACACTTAGAGGCACCTCTCTTCTGTTTTATACTCTGTTATGACATGACGCTACTCTTGTATCAAGACATCGCTTGTTTATCAAGTCAAAATTTATTAAAAAATGTTGCTTGTCTTGCAAAATGCTCTCAAACCAAGGTTTTACTGTATATCATTCTTATTTTATTTTTTATTCAGGCAGTCATTTTTCTGATAAGTGATCACAGTGGAGGATTTGTCCCCCCACAAGATCAATTTTTATAGGCGGCGAAGAGGTGACCTAAACCCCCACCCCTTTCCGAGCTGAGCTTACCAGAAAATGTTATTCCCCCCCTCCCTGATCTCTCATTAAAGAGGATCTGACATGCTTATTTATATTACAAGGAAGATTTACATTCTGTGTAATAGAATAAAAGGTTAAGAAAAATAATAATTACAGGGACAGTGTAAAAAAAAAAAAAATATATAATTAAAAGCGGCCCATCCCTCCCTGTCAGCACACTTGCTATAGTAAACAGTGTTCAAACCACACATTTTTTTCTTTTTTATATATTTTTTTTATCTTGAGCAACTGTTTTCTTTTTTTATGACCAATATTTAGTGCTTATATTTGAAATTGATTTTGTTTGTAACATTTTGTGTTTCTCTCACAGGGTAGAGTTGGAATGGCTGCCATTAACCAAGCTTATAGTGCAATACCATTGTGCATGATGGAATATCATCAGCCAGACTCATTCCTTCAGAGGACCAATGCATCAGGGGTTGTAAACTCTCCTTTCTGTGATACATCTGACAATGAAAATAACCAAATGAACATTATTCCCATTGGTACTGGCCTTAGCAATAATGGTTCTTGCTTCAATATGTACAATCCTTTTATTGCAAACCCAACTGGAGGAGAAAGTATGGGTGTGTTTTTGGGAAATGCATTATCTGTGCAGAATCCTGAGAGAACCCATCTTCTATCTCAGACTTATACTGGGTAAGTGTAAAGTAAGGTGTATGTAAACCATGATGATCTTCTATTATGTGTTCTTTTGCTCTCCTAAATATACAATTGAAAGCATTTTGTTATATCTGATGATTAAAAAAAACTTCCTGTATTCTGCTAACCACTTCAGCCCCGGAAGAATTTTCCCCCTTCCTGACCGGGTCATTGTTTTGCGATATGGCGCTGCGTCGCTTTAACTGACAATTGGTCCTTTTGTTTTTCTTTCCCCACAAATGGAGCTTCCTTTTGGTGGTATTTGATCACCTCTGCGGCTTTTATTTTTTGCGCTATAAATAAAAGGGCAACAATTTGGGGGGGGGGGGACACTTTTTTTTTTTTTTTTTTTGCTATATATTATTTCTAATTTTTTTTTTTTTTTTTTTTTTTAATATCTTTTTATTTATTTTTTTATTTTTACTTGCTTTAGGCCAATATGTATTCTTCTACATATTTTTGGTTAAAAAATCACAATAAGCGTATATAGAGTGGTTTGCGCAAATGTTATAGCGTCTACAAACTAGGGGATAGATTTTGGCACTTTTATTATATATCTATTTGGTTACTAGTAATGGCGGCGATCTGCCTTTTTTTATCGTGACTGCGATATTGCAGCGAACAATTTTGACACTTTCTTGGGACCATTGACATTTATACAGCGATCAGAGCTGTATAAATGGCAGGGAAGGGGTTAACACGAGGGGCGATCAAGGGGTTAAGTGTGTGTGTGTGTGTGTGTGTCTAACTGTGAGGGGATTAGACTGACTGGGAGAGAAGACAAATTGTTGTTCCTACTAAGTGGGAACACACAATCTGTTTCTCCTCCCATGACAGATTTGTATGTTTACACACACATCACCATTCCTGCTCTCATCCCCGCAGTCATGGGAGGCCGGCGGGGATAGAGCCTGCCAGCCATGCGCATTGGGTCCACTCCGCCATGCAGCTATGGCTCTTAAACAGCCACAGTATTAATACGGCAATTTGCACAGCAGAGCCATTCTGCTGCCGTATATATACAGGAAGTGGTTAAGGACCGGTTTCCAGTAATGTTGAACTACAAAAGAATTACTTTGTTGTGAACAAAGGGAGGGCTTGAGACCCTTGGGCGGGGCTGACACAATTTCTTGTGACTTCAGCCCAGAAAAAGGCATGCATTGGGATCTGAGTTATTAGTGGAAAATTAGCAAATAGTATTCCGTATTTGGAGAGTCTCCCAAGGGATAAACCATGGAGTATGTGCATGTATTGCAGAGGAGTACTGTATGGGGCATCTTTTTTTTTTTTTTGTCCTGACCTGCAGGCGAGGTTAACTTCCCTAGATGTGCATGTGTAATCTGCAATCTAACATGCAAAATGTTACATTTTAACTGGGTAAAATAAATTCAAAACATTTAGATCTTTATTTATTTTTTCTGAACATAATGTATGCAATGAAAATAACACAAATTTTCACATTGTTTTAGGCTTCGCTCACATCTGGGCATTTGGGATCTTGGGAAGAATTGCCACAATTCTGCACGCAATCCAAAAAAGCTCTGTGAAACTGAACATTGTACCACACTTGTTCAATGGCACCCAAACCCAGGAGCTGTAATGCTGTGTAAAGCTTGTCGATCAAAGCGGAGCAAGAGCTTTTGGGCAATAAGCTTTGCATAATGCTGTTTGCCATTATTGCTGCCCAAATCGCACCCGTGTTTTTAGGTTACATTGAAAATGAATGGCACCTGAACAAGCTGCCGGTTTTACAGAGCATTTTGGGATCACAGGCAGAATTGTAAACTTCCAGGTGTGAAAGGGGCTTTGGTGCTTTTTTGTGATGGTGTTTATTCAGATGGAGTCCCACCCAAAAGTGGAACTTCCGCTCATCTGCTTTCTCTAAACCCCCCCCCCCCCCTTCCCAATTGGCACCTTTAGGGGGGACAGGATACCTGTCTTTGATGGGTGACACCGCTTTTAATTTTAATTTACTTTTTTTTTTTTTTTTTTTTTTTTTTTTTTTTACGTTTAGGCCCAGTAGCCGGATAAGGAAAAAGCATAGACAAGACCAAGATGGCTTTGAGTAAGTAACAGTTTGTTTCTAAACAATTGTTAGGTCAGTTTTAGTAGGTGATTCTTCCAAAAATACAGGCGGTACCTACCTTTTCTACCATGCTGTACTTAGGGCTATGTGCAGTGAGTGAGCTAGTGCTAGGTTTTGTTGGTGATGGAAGTATATGGTGGCTTGACTCAAGAGTGCTCAAATTGTGGGTTCCTTAAAGTATGAAGATTGTGAAGTCCCATGCATAGATGGAACATCTTAAACTCCAGATAGTTTAGGGAATTGTGGCTCTCCACGTCTACAAAACTTGGGTAGTGTTAGGCATAACGAGAAAGGTCATCTGATAGCGTTGGCAATGACAGCCCCTGGATTGCTCTAATGACGGTTTACTTTAAACATTAGGACGTCCATAAGCTTTTTTGTGACTCTAATAAGGTTTATTTTTTTTTATTTTTTAAGCTATCCATCGAAGAGAAGAAAGCTATGTGCATCCCCTGTTCTTGAAGAATGTCAAGCTCTAACCACTTATACTGAAGATACATCACAGCCTTCCTGGAGACCTAACCATTCACAAATCATGCCCGCATCTGTAGCTCCATCACCATGTATACCACCATCTGAGATGCAGACAGCTCCTACTGAGAGCATGGATGAAACCACTGTAGAATCCCAATCTGATACTGCTCTTAGAAGAATTCGGGATATTGAAAACAGGTAACGGTATATTCTATCATTTATGACATCTAGTTTCTTTACTGAAGAGCAAATCCTATATTGCCACTTACCAGTTCTTGGATGTGGTGGTGGCAGATTAACCAAGTGAAAATAAAAGGAAAAAAATCAGTTAATTTTTTTTATTTTTTATAAACCAATTTTCTATTTGCAGTTAAGTTTTAGAAAATGCAACTAGGTTTGTGTTGCCATTCATGCAGCATATCTTAAACGTTTTTGAAATGTTGCTTACCAATTTAGGTTTCATTGATATGGGTGTACTTATCCGTACACCCATGCCAAAGTGCTGTCTTTGTCTGCGCGGGATGCACAGGTGTTCCATGCACGCAGTCCCATTCATGTCTATTGGGATGCAGAGGCTGCACAGGTACAACTGCTGGTCCCAATCTGACAACTAGTGGGTTTGGGGCTGGACCGTCCCTATTAGGACACCACCCCCTTTTGCCAGGTGGACATGCCATTGCATATGCTGCTAGTGTATATTGGTGTGTCTACAGACTGCCTGGGTGGTTGTAGACGTGTGATGCATCATGCAAATAATCATGTCCATATGTCAACTGGGGCACTGTAAATTTATTCCCCTGGTTACATGTCTGAGCACTTTTCCTGCTGAGAACTTATGTGGCTTCTCCTCTGAGCCTTTAAAGGCTGTTTTTCTGCCACATTCTGTTTAAAGGTTTTTCTCACCTTGTGTTTTTTGCTTGCAAATTCGGGGCCTTGTGGTAGCCACCTTTTTGAGATGGTCAAGTATGCACAGTTCTATATGAAGATCCTGTAGAAGAACTGCTTATTAAAGTGGGACAAGTCTCCTGTGTCCTTAGACAATCGGATCTGTGTACGACGATCAGTCAGGGCTTCCCTCATTTGGGGACTTCAAAATCTGTCTTTTTCAGCCAGAAAGTTGTTTCCTCCACTCCTTTTTTTGGAGGGTGGTCACGACTGATGCCAGCCTTTTCTGACTGAGTGGGGGGGAGTTCTGAGTCAGTGGTCAATCCAGGGTTGTTGGACACCGAAGCAGGCTCTGCTACCTATCAACGTCCTGGAGCTCCAAGTGATCAGACTGGGTAGAGCTGCTTTTCAGGTGCCTAGTCAGGATCTAGTCTGACAATGCCACGACATTGACCAATGTCAATCACCAGAGTTGGACTAGAAGCTTGGATGCAGTGCTTTCTTTGGTGGGCAGAACTTCATGGCCGGTTTCTCTCCACCATTTACATTTTGGGTGTGGGGAAACTGGCAGATGTGTTGCGTCAGCTGTCAAATGCTGGATTGAGGAGAGTGGTCTTTGCAGTGCAACTAGACGCTGTTATCCATTCTGTTTGTGGTAGGGAACCCAGGACATGGATCTTCTGGCATCTTGTCATGAAGCTGTTGATTTGTCGAAGAGTGGGGGATCCCCCTGGTGGATGCGGTAGATGCTGCTCTGGTGGTGCCATTTTCAACTCTCCCTTCTTCGCAGAATAGAGGCCAAAGGGATTTTGGTGACTCTGGATTGGCCTAGTCAACCCTAGTATGCCGACATGGTGTGACTGGTTGCGGATGTCCCCTGGTGGATTCCCCTATGGGAAGATTTACTGTTCTATGCCTGATCTTCCACCTGCTTTACCATCACTGGCTTGATGGCCTGGCTTTTGTCAGCCCGGTTTTGAAAGATGGGTTGTTGGGCTGTGTTATTGTATCATGTTGAAGGAACATAAAGTGGTTGTACACCCTGGACAACCACTTTTACCTACAGGTAAGCCTATATTGAGGCTTACCTGTAGGTGCTGGGAAGCATGGTTTAGAAAATATTTACAATAAAGCCGTTCACCAATGTCTTGCCGTGACTGGTGGCTCCCTTGCGCAGGAGTGACGTCGCGTGACTCCGGACAGTCACAAGAGCTGAAGTTTGCAGCCCTGGAAGGAAGAGGGTGAAGATGGTCGCTTCCAGCCAGTGGGGACAACGGTGACATTGCAGGCTTTGGTTTCGGGTAAGTGACACATAATGGGCTACTATGCGATGCATAATAGCCCATTATGCTTTACCTTTGCAGGGAAATGAAGAGGAAGTAAAACAATTAGGGTTTACTTCCTCTTTAAATCCACCTCTCGAAGATTTACCATCATACTTGGAAGGCTTGCATTTCATGGTGTGAGAATTTGGATTTTATCCTCATCTTTTCTTGGTGTCTCAGATATTTTCCTTTCTCCAATTACTTGTTGATCAGAAGCTCCATTTAAGAGCCAGGTTTCTGCACTTGAGTTTTTTCTTCCAACATCCCCTGCCCACACACTTCTTGATGTTGTATTTTTTTTACATTTTTATTTAAGAGGTTCCGCATGTTGCTCATTCGGTGAGGAGCTGAACCTCATTCTTGTTTCTTTTTTTTAGTTGATATTTTCTCAAATCGCTTTCAGGACAACCTTGGAGAGAGCGCAGCTCCGCCCACTTCTTAGGAAACACACATGATCCTTTAAGATCCCTCCGCTTCCACCATGGCCTCCAGTTAGTGTTTCCTCCGCCATGGTGGAAGCATCATAGGGAACCAGGGAGCTGTTTTCTCTCCAGGAGGAGGGTTTAAAGGCTTACCTTTTGTTTGTGCAGTTGAGCGGCGACGGGGAGGGGGCGTTCAGGAGTCCCCAGGCGCTCTGGCTCAGTGGAGCTTTCGGCTTCCCAGGTGGCGGGGTCCTTGTGCCCAGGAACTGCGATAGGGCCCGGTGGCCGAGCGGTAACCAGCGCGGGTCGGCGGTGTTCCGCGTTTTCAGTTCCGGGTCCCGGCTGGCGAGTGCGTCATGCACGGTGACGCCGTTTTCCTGGGGGGGGGGGGGGGTGTTGCGCTGTTGGTTTCCCGGCACCTGGAACGCAACGTCTGTGGGGTACTTCAGGTGACCGGTACTTCCGTTTCTGGCCCCTGATGACGCGGGAGGCCGGGAAAATTTAAAACTGAGTTTCTCCAGCTACTATCGTGACTGCGCTCTACAATGGAAGAGAGACAGACCGCACCAGCGGAAACAGGCGCTGCACGCACCGGTCAGGCCCAGGTAAGAGGGGTACAGCGGTGCCTTTTATTCTTCCTCTATATGGGCCTAAGTTTGTTTATTGATCCTCCCTGAGGGAGCCTGTGGTTACCAGTCCAGGTTAACGCTCTTGGTCTGTATAACCGTAAGGGGTGGTGGCACTTAGTTTCAGGCCCCTTTTTTGGTTTCTGGTGGTGGCAGAAAAAAAAAAGAGGGGAGATGGTAATTTTTTCTCATCTCATTGCAGGAAAAATCTGCAGCCAAAGCTAGGCACTTGGATGCACCCAGGAAATGCCCATCTTGCAAAAATCCTTTAAGGGATTCTTGGCAAAAACCAATGTGCAGGTCCTGCATCAAAAATCTGGTGGAAGAGGAAACTTCGCAACAGTATAAAGACCTTTTTTCCTCAGTTCAAGAACTGGCAAGCTCTTTAGGCTCAGTTAAGGATCTGATCGCACAAGGCTCCTCAAATCAGGGGGAGCCTCAGCAGCCACCACCTAGCCCGAAAATCCTGGTTTCTAGACAAACCGGCGGGGATTCCGCAGATAAAGGGACTAGTACTCTCCCCTCCCTCAGGGATTCAGATGAGGAGGAGCAAGAGGAAGAAGATAGTAGCAAAATTTCTAAGTTTAAATTGTCCTTAGACGATGGGGATGAGTTACTTAAGGCAATTTACACTACCCTGGATATCCAGGAAGAGAAGATTCAGTTATCCATACATGATAAAATGTATCAAGGATTGTATGAATCTAAAAGCCGGGTTTTTCCAGTCCACAAGGTCCTTTCGGACACCATCAAAAAGGAATGGAAAGACCCTGAATGGGCTCCTTTTTTTTCCAAAACCCTTAAAAGAAGGTTTCCATTTTAAGACAGTGACACAGAAGTGTGGAACAAAAAGCCTAAAGTAGATGCCGCTTTCTCGCAAGTGTCTCGTCGTACAGACCTGGCTTTTGAGGATATGGGGGTCCTAAAGGACCCGATGGACAAGAGAGCGAATTCTCTCCTAAAGAAGGCCTGGGATTCCACTGCAACCAGTCTGAAACCAGCTATGGCCGCCACAGTAGTCGCCCGCAATCTAGAGTGCTAGGTCGAGAAATTAAGGAATCGCGCAAAAGGTCAGAACCCCAAAAAGAATTTTCGTCCTTTTCAACAATCCCATAAGAATAAGGAAGAAAATAAAAAGTGGTGGGGGTCCCAAAGAGGTAGAGGAGGTATCCTTTTCAAAAAACCCTCAGAACCAACTATCAAAAGTAAGTGACGATCTGCTTCCGGTGGGAGGAAGACTGGCTGCCTTTCTCCCACAGTGGAAGCAGATGACCATAAGCCCCTTTGTGGAAAGAATAATCGCGGAAGGGTACAGTCTGGAATTTTTCGGAGTGTCCCCCCAAGGAGGTTCTATATCGCAACCCTTCCCCGGGACAAAGAAAAAGCTGCCGCAATGATGAGCCTGTTACAGGATCTGATGAGTCGGGGAGTAATTGTTCAGGTCCCAGAACATCAAGAGGGCCAGGGTTTCTATTCCCACATTTTTTTGGTCAAGAAGCCCTCAGGCAAATTCTGCCTGATCCTGAACCTAAAGGTTTTAAACAAGTCAATCAAGTACAAACATTTTCGTATGGATACGATTTACTCAATAACAAAGTTACTGACACCCGGCTGCTTCATGGCATCCCTGGACCTCAGGGATGCCTACTTGCATGTCCCGATTGCCCAAGCATCCCAGCAGTTTCTCAGACTGGCAGTGAATCTGGGGGCCAGGATATGGCATCTTCAGTTCAGGGCCCTCCCTTTCGGGCTTTCCTCCTCACCCAGGATCTTTACGAAGATCATGGCGGAGGCTTTGGAACCACTGAAGCTGAAAGGGATTGCGGTCGTCCCATACTTGGACGACCTACTGTTCTTCGCGGACTCCCGGGATCAGCTTGCGACGAACCTTCAGGTGTTGCAGGTTCATCTCGGAGGTCTCGGCTGGTTACTAAACCGCGAGAAATCAAATCTGGTACCACCTTCTCAAGAGACAAGGTTTCTGGGGTATACCATAAATTCAATCCTTCAGAAAGTCCTTTTACCTCAGGAGAAGATAAAGAAGGTCTTGGTTGCTGTAGCTCAGGTACAGACAAACCTAGGGGTGTCAGTCAGGACAGCAATGGCAGTCTTGGGGCTACTCACAGCCTCAATCCCGGCAGTCCCATGGGCGAGGTTACATTCTCGTCTTCTTCAGATGAACATTCTCCAATCTTGGTCACACCAAGAGTCACTAGAGAAACGTTTCAGATTGACATCAAACGTAAAAAGAGCACTCTGGTGGTGGAGAAATTCGGTCAATTTGACCAAGGGTCTGCCCTGGGTCTTTCCGGTAGAAAAGCGCCTAACAGACGCGAGTTCCTGGGGTTGGGGAGCCCATCTAGAGGGACAGACTGCTCAGGGCACCTGGTCCAAAACAGAGTCCAGAAGGTCCTCAAACTGGAGGGAGTTAAAGGCTATATTCCTGGGGCTTCAGGCCTTTAATCAGATAGTGAAGGGTCACCACGTGCAGGTCCTGTCGGACAACACCACGGCAGTGGCTTATGTCCTCAAGCAGGGGGGAACCAGAAGCAGAGGCCTTATGCAGTTGGCCAACCATCTCCTGTCTTGGGCAGAGCTGAATGTAGCATCCCTGTCAGCGGTGCACCTAAAAGGGTCTCAAAACCTGTTAGCGGATCTACTAAGCAGGAGATGCATAGTGGAGGCAGAATGGAGCTTAAACCCAGAGGTTTTCATGGCAATCACTCAGGAATGGGGCCAGCCACAGATAGACCTGTTCGCCAACCAGCAGAATATGAAAGTGCGAAAGTTCTTCTCCCTCCACAGAGAGGACCAGGCAGTGGCCATAGACGCTCTGGCCCAACAGTGGCACTACCAGCTGTGCTACGCCTCCCCCCCCCTTTCACACTAATACCACTAGTCCTAAGAAAGTTCAGGGAAGAAAAATCCAGTCTGATCTTAATCACTCCCTACTGGCCAAAAAGACCGTGGTTTGCATCTCTTCAGAATTTAGCCACAAAACCACCGTGGAAACTTCCACTCAGGAAAGACCTACTGTCTCAGTGTCCTGTGAACCATCCGGAGGTGGAACGCTTACAGTTGACGGCCTGGATTCTGAAGAGGACCTCTTAAGGGCAAAGGGACTCACTAATAAAGTGATAAAAACTTTACTAGACAGCAGGAAAGCGGTGACCAGAGCAATTTACCTCAAGGTTTGGAGAAAATTCAACTCCTGGTGTACGTCCAAAAATTTCCAGATTAACAGCGTAATTTCCGTTGTAGAATTTCTTCGTGCAGGACTGGAGAAAGGGTTAGCAATTAGCACCCTAAAGACGCAAGTGGCAGCTCTTTCGGTTTATTTAGAAAATACTTTATCTAAGGAACATTTAATTTCAAGATTTTTTTCAAGGCACTGAGTCGAAATAGACCGGTAGCCTTTAAAACCTTTCCCAATTGGGATTTATCAATTGTGTTACAGGGTCTCACGGGGGCCCCGTTTGAACCCATAGGGGATATTTCTTTGAAAAATTTAGTACTAAAAACTATTTTTTTTTGGTGGTCAGCGAAATCCAAGTTTTGGCAGTTACAGAGCCTTTCTTAAGAATTTTTCCGAACAGATCCAGCCTTTCTTCCTAAGGTCTCATCAACCTTTCACAGATCTCGGGAGATAATCCTTCCTACTTTTTCTTCAGCTCCCTCTAATGCAGGGGAAGAAACCTTTCATACTCTTGACGTAAGAAGATGCGTACTTCAATACCTCTGTCACCAAGGAATTCAGGAAATCAAACAAGCCATTGTCGAGAGTTATCAAGCCAGAGGAGAGGTGCCTCCTTCGGGAATTACGGCCCATTCAACAAGATCTACGGCAGTTTCCTGGGCCGACAGAGCCGGTGCCACGCCTGACCAAATCTGCAAGGCAGCTACATGGTCCAGCTATTCGACCTTTCTGCGGCACTACAGGCTAGACTTATTGTCCGCTGCGGAGCAGGCCTTCGGCAGGAAGGTACTGCAAGCAGTGGTCCCACCTTAGGGTAAGTTACTCGGTTATCCTCTCCAAGGTTGTCCTGAAAGGCGATTTGAGAAAGGCCTAGTTAGACTTACCGGTGACGGTATTTCTAAGAGCCTTTCAGGACAACCGCTATTTTCCCTCCCTAGGTGTTTGAATAAAAGTATGTTTTAAATGTCTATCATGGTTTGTTGTGGTTGTTCTGTGCTTTGTCTTCCAGTTGGCGGAGACCACAATAACTGAGGCCATGGTGGAAGAGGAGGGATCTTAAAGGATCATGTGTGTTTCCTAAGAAGTGGGCGGAGCTGCGCTCTCTCCAAGGTTGTCCTGCAAGGCTCTTAGAAATACCGTCACCGGTAAGTCTAACTAGGCCTTTTTCCACACACTGCATGTTGGAGCTGGCAGCCTTATTGTACAAGTTTCCCCATTTGGTTTTACAAAGGGATAAGGTGGTTCTCCATCTACATCCCTCCTTCTGCCCAAGTTTATACCAGATTTTTCATCTGAATGTCATTGTCCCTCCTTCTCTGTATCTGCACCCTTCACATTCTAAGCAGATTTCACTGCAAGCCTTGATGTGTTTTTAGGCAGCTCGTGTGCATCTGTCTGCTACGGCTACCTTTAGATTTTTGTGATTGCGGACATCCTAAGGAAAGTCTTTGCGACTTCCTCTATCACTATTTCACAATCCACAGACTGGTATCCAGAGCTATGCCTTTAAGGGTCAGCTGCCTCCCTTCCCTGGCACACGCCACCAGAACGATTTGTGCCTCCTGGGCTTTTAGACATCTGTTTTTCATGTTTGCAAGGCTGCCACTTGGTTGTTTGTACACGCCTTTTAGTTTTGCAAAGTTGATGTTTGAGTATCTTTTGGATGCATGTTTAGGCTGCAAGGTTTTGCAGGTGGCTGTTTGAGTTCTCTTGTGCCTTTCTGTTTTTTGTGTGTGTGTGTGTGCGTGTGTGTGTCTTCTGTTTATCCAACCCTTAATGAGGTACTGCCTTTGAGATGTCCCTACAGTGAAGAATAAGGAAGAGCTTTGTCCATCAAATGTGTTTTTAAAAAAAAATACTGTAGATGTACTATCGTCTTTCCTTGTACCCTTTCCTTTTTTTTTTTTTTATGCTATATGAATTGACACAGACATGCATATTAAGTAGATGTTATTACAATTTGGCTGCAGAAGTGGAAATGCCATCACTACCTCTAATAGCAACATTACATTTTTGTTTTTTGGTTTAGATATCCTAAATGACTACATCCTCTTCTTGGGCATTAACAAGTTATTAGCGGTGTGCCTATTCTATTAACAGAAGCTTTGCAATGGTCTGGGTTAACCAGTGGTTCCAAGGCCAACTTGTGATGTAAAATGTGATCTGGTTCCAAGGCCAACTTGTGATCTGGTTCCAAGGCCAACTTGTGATCTGGTAAAATGAGCTCTGGTTCTGCTTGTTCTACTGAGAACAAAAATGTACAGGTGAAAGGTGGCTTGTGATCCTTGATTTATCTCCTTTGCGGTAAAAGGTTTGCATGTCACTGAGCTGAATGGGAAGTCCAATAGAAAACCAGCTTGCTTACAATTGGTGCTTTTCTTCTGTTTTTTAGGCTAGTCATTGAAGAGGATGAAGAAGAAAATAAAAATGATCGTTTACCCACACTTGTAATGTCTGATGTACTTCTTGAAAGCTTGAAAAAAGGCTTGGATGAATCACTGACCAGGAAGATTGTAGATTCCATGTGAGTCTTTTTAATATCTGTTTTAGTTAAATCTTCTGCATCTCAAAGCATTCCCCTTCTCCAGAAATCCTCCCTGCTCTTCTGAACAGAAAAACTGAGACCAGGAAAAAAAATGTTGGCTCCCCTACCCTTCTCCTGCGAATGACAGGTTGTGCTGAAAACTAGACCAGCATGAGCCTCTGTGTAATGCACTGCAAAAGAGAAGTGTCCCCTCTCTGCCATCGCAAACCTCCCTCAGAGCACTCCAGCACTTACAGCTGCCAACGCAGCACCATCACAAATCGGCCAGACATCATTAACCACTTGACTTCCAGAATATTTACCCTCCCCCTCATCATGACCAGGCCATTTTTTGCGGTACGGGACTGCGTTATTTTAACTGACAATTGCGTGGTCATGCAACACTACTCCAAAAAAAAAAAATTCACTTTATGCTGTAAAATGTATCCAATAAAAAAAAAATGTAAAATAATTTCTTAAACTTGGACCAATAATCTTATATTGGATTGCGCAAAGGTTATGGCGTCTGCATGCTATGGGATTTTTTTTTTTATAATAGTAATGGCAACGATCAGCGACTTATAGCAGGATTGCGATATTGCAGTGGAAAAATGTACACTTTTTGGGGTCCATTGACACTAATACAGTGATCGGTGCTAAATATATGCTCGGTCCGTGTACGAATAACACTGGCTGGGAAGGGGTTAACATCAGGGACAATCAAAGGGTTAAATGTGTGCCTAGCCTGTGTGTTTTTATTTATTTTCTCAAGTACGGAAGATGCTTTTACTAGTGGGAAGGCATGGATCCATGTTCCTGCTTTGCAGAGACACAGGCCTCCCCTCCTGTCAGAACGTCGATCTGCCTTGTTGACCTAGACAGAATGCCATTCTGCCTCTCTGCTGGATCATTGGTGGGTGCTGGTGGACATTTGAGTCTGCGGTACTTGCCCCTGTCACTAAGATTGGATTAATATATATATCAAGTGTGTGTGATCCGATGTCCTTGGTTTGCAGCGCGTATACCAGGATGATGCCTGCACCCACAGGAATTATCTTGGTAAGAAATCTTTCAGCCGTCGTGTGTTTTTTTTTTTTTTTTTGGTAGCAGAAGTAATTTGAGAATAGCCACTCAATCACTTCTGTGGGTGGCGGCAACACAGATATATGGAAAGGCTCCTGCGCTACCAAGGGGGATGGGTGAGGTGAAGTTGAGCTGGGAGGTGGACTGGGGATACTGCACCAGACCCCTAACACTCTGTCCTGGGCAGAGAGAAAATGGCATATAAAAAGGGAGGGGGTGGTGTCTGCGCTGAAATAGTGAAAGGGGGAGGGGGGAAGGTGAATATGTGTGGGAATGGGGCAGGTGACTGGTGGGATGGATGGTGAATGAAGGTGAATTAGGGCAACATAATAACCAACATTATACAATGAACAATGTGAATGGTTATACACATTAAGGGTGATTACCAATAAGTATTGTGACAACAAAAGGAAAAAAAACTAGCCGGTGCAATGTGAAACCAAAAGAACCTTAAATAAAACACAATACTAGATCCAAACAGACTATAAGACCAGAGAAAAATCCATGGGGGAATGCCTCTGGATACCCAAAATAATGAATGAATAAATAAATAAATGAATAAATAAAGTCTCTGGTGAAAAAAACAAAATGTCCAGGAAAGTCCAGAGTGAAATGGTGGTGCCAGGAAAGGGTGACAACAGAAAACACCTCGGGTGGTCCCCAGCTCCTCACCTCAAGGCTATTGCACGGATAGCCTACAACAGCACCTCCCAGTGGAGGACAGTGATCCATCAGCAGGGCAAGCAGCAGAAGCACTCCTCAGCAGTAAAAAAATGAAGCAGGTAGAAGCGGGTGAGTGACAATACAAAAACTTCTATGTGGACAGCTATCGGTACATGTAGGAGCAAAGTGGTTTATATTCGAAGAAATATCCCCCCTCCATTCATATGCTTTATTTTGCTGAAAAAAACACCCCACTAGCATTTCTGGTCCTGACCATCTTTAGTAAGGGCAGATAATTCCATTCATGTAGCATTGCATTTACTTCCTGAAATAAATCTGCCCTTAGCTCAGGCGTACAAGCAGGGTTGTGTTCTTAGCTGAGAGCCCCACCTCCACTCTTGAAGACTCCTGGGATGTATGACATCTGTTGGCCTTGGTGATAGGAATACTATACTTTTATTTATTTTTTTACTTTTGAATGGAAAAGTGTTTAGATAAAAAGTATAATTCCATTGTCTCATAATTTGTTTAGCTTTATTAAAAAAAAAAAAAAAAAAAAATCTTCCATGGCTATGTACAGGCATAACCCACTTTTTTACATTCACAATGGGGTTTATTTACTAAAGCTGGAGAGTGCAAAATCAGACTCACTTCTGCATAGAAAACCAATGAGCGTCTAACCCCAGCTTCTTCAATTAAGCTTTTGGTAATAAAACATGGAAGCCCATTGGTTTCTATGCAGAAGTGAGTCTGATTTTGCACTTTCCAGTAAATAAATCCCATTGTGTACGTAAACGTGGGGCATGTCTGTACTAAGTACATGTCTTGTGTACTACTCTTTTAAATAAAGTGTAAAAATTGACCAATGAATAAATTCTTTTTTTTTTATTTTATTTTTTTATGTGTTCAGTTGTGCATTATAAGGGGGGGGGTGAAACAAAATGGTTGCTCTGAACATTTTACAATACTTAAATTTATATATGTATATATTTTTATATTTTGGTACAGCAAAAAATTTAAAGAATACACTTGTATTTATTGTATTTATGTTGTAGGAATCGTCCATCCATGGAGCTCGTTCTTTGGAAACCCCAACCAGAATTTCTTGGACACAAACTCCAGAACTTTACCAGTTGTCGTAAGCAGGAAAGAGAAGCATCCAGACAAGATACTCCTAAAATACCATTCCTCCGGCAAGTCAACCTACTGGAGGAAGACAAATCGCACATTTTGAATTTGGACTGTGATGATGACCCCTTGTGGGGCAGGGAAGAAGAGGAAATGGAACTTTGAGATTTTTTTTTTTTTTTCTGATAGAAATTTTGAGTAGAAGTCCGTTTTCATGAATATTGCCAACTATGAACCCTTGGTCTAATATATATGTTGATTCTGTGGAGTTCCAAATTTTTTTTTCTGTTTCCTGAATACGTGAGGTTTTCTAGAGAACGCCTGAAATAGAGAATTTTTTTTTTCCTTATGTAGGCTGGGATTTCCAGCTTTCACTACGTTGACACCATTCAAAAAATGTGCTCATTCACATGGGACTTTAGGGACTACCGTATTTTCCAGTGTATAAGACTACCTTTTACACCGGAATTACGCAGCCAAAAACCCGGGGGTCATCTTATACGCCGGGTGAAGCAGCTGCTTGATCAATATCAGCCGCCGGGTGCTCTGTACAGCTGCATGTATTCTGTATATGCGCTGCCCAGCCAATCCCGATGCACTGTGTTGATGACAGAGCATGCTAAGCCTACTCTTATTGGAGTAATAACCTCTGCCAATCCGAGCAGGCTTAGCATGCTCTGTCATCAACACAGTGCATCGGGATTGGCTGAGCGGCGCATATACAGAATACATGCAGCCTTACAGAGCACCCGGCGGGCTGCGGCTTCTTCATTTAATTAAAACGCATTACTACCGCACAAGGGGGTCGTCTAATAAGGTGAGTAGACCACAAAACCATTGTTTTCAGCAGAATATTAGAGAGGAGTCTTATATGCCGGCAAATACGGTACACATTTAGTGTACACTACTCGGCATTCCCCTTATTACAGAGAGCGAACTATCTGTTACATGATCCACTCAAACTTATGGAAAAAACAGTATTTTAAAAGGTTATGGAATATATTCTTTGGGGCAGTTTTAGATTAGCGCACAAGTTTTATTCAGTTAATTTGAATATACTTGAATTTTGTCTTAAAGTGCACCTGTGCCCATATTTAATTTTTTTTTCTTGCATATACCCAACAAAACAGTAGCAGAGCTTTAAAACAAATTCCTGACCTCTCTGTGTAACTTTCTCAAACATCACAAGAAATGCCTTTTGATGTCCACTTTCAGTAAGTTTCTAAACGCTTAAAGTGACGCTAATTCTAATTTAAAAAAATATATTTGGGTATATATTCTTACCTCTAAAATTTTAATTAAAAAATCCTTTATTTTCTACTGTGGGCAGACATTGTGCTATAGGGTGGCTTTCCGTGGTCCCATTCCTTCTTCTTTTTTTTTTCTTTTTTCTGTGGATTCAATAATGAACACTGACCATTATGGCAGTGAGACCATGGGAGAGATTTGGGCATGTGTGGAAAATGTTACAAAAAGGCAGAAAACCGGTAATGAATGATTTGGTGAAAAATTATTGATTATTAAAGCAGATTTCCGCCAACATAAAATAAGTCAGCAGCTACAAATACTGCAGCTGCCGACTTTTAATATATGGACATTTTCTTGTCCAAGGGCACCTGCGATGTCGGCACCCAAAGCCATTTCGGCACTCGGGTGGAGGCGCTGCCATCTTCGTTAAGGGAATCAAGAAGTGAAGCTTTGGGGCTTCACTTCCTGGTTCCCTACTGTGCATGCACGAGTTGCGCTGCGCGATCTTACAGGTCCCAGAAGACAGCAGGGACCGGTGTGTTTCCCAGAAGACAGCGGGGGGCAGAGGCGGACCTGGACATGGTGTAAGATCGCCGCGAATACTGCTGGCGATCTATGCCCCGGAAGTGGGAGCAAATGCCTTTTTGTTACAGATATCTGTGTGACATCTGGAGGGGGGGGGGGTAATGCAAAAATCGTAAGTTCCATTTTTGGGTGGAACTCTGCTTTAAGTAGTGGATGTGTATTGTGTTGGGTCTTTTATTTTTTATTTACCGTATTTATCAGCGTATAACGCGCACCCTGACTTTAAGAAGGAAGTTTCAGGAAAAAAACTTTCCACAGCCCCCTGTGTGTAACACGCAGGCAGGGGCGGACTGACCATTGAGTCACTCGGGCACTGCCCGAGGGCCCCGTGCCACTAGGGGGCCCCATCAGGGATGCCAGGCTCGGTAAAACCAGGGACAGTATGTAAAAATCTTTTTTTTTTTTTTTACATCTGTCCCTGATATGTCTGAAACCGACATGCTTTTGATGGGAATATCCCGAGATTTTAGCTGCCCCGCCTCTGCACTGCCTCCTGGCATGGTGGCCATCTGTAAACCCAGGGGCCCCATTATCTTCTATTGCCCGGGGGCCCCATGAGTTGTCAGTCCGCCCCTGCACGCAGGCACAGTTTACCCTCTATTCTCAGCGTAAAAAGTAAGTGTTATACGACAATAAATACACTTTTTATTTTATTTATTTTTTGAGAATTAAAGAGGTTTAGTGTCACTTTAAAGCTTTTGCTATGTTTTTTTCATTAGAAGTCTGCTGAGAAGATTTGCTCGCCATTTAGAAAAAAAAATTGGTGTTTCTATCTACAGTGAGGATTGTTTTTTAAAGTGTTTTTTTTTAATTTATTCTGGGTGCACTTTAATATATGATGGAATGTGTTGGGTATTTCAATAAATGACTACATTAAGATATATACTTTTTTTTTTTTTTTTTTTTTTTTTTGTATGCAGTCATGTATAATGTAAATATTTTTTTAAATAAATTTCTTAAAATATTATTGGCAAGTTTCTTTTTTAATTTCATCTGTCATGATACCCATGTAATACCTGGAACAATGTGTTGGTAAAGCCATGGGACAGGAAAGAAGAGCTATATGACCAGTTTACTTTTTTATCCCTGATTTAACCACTTCAAGACTGGACACTTTCATCCCAGTCCAGGACAATTTTTAGCTTTTAGTGCTGCCACATCTTGAATGACAATTTGGTCGTGCAAAACTAAACTCAAAATTAAGATACTGAAAATGTTGAAATGTTTGTATTGTCTTAGTTTCAGTTTTTAAATTTAGCAAATATATTTTTTTATAAATTTAGGGCAAAAATGTATTCTGCTATACTTCTTTTTTATTTTTATACCCCCAAATCCATGTATTTAGTTTTTGTGAAAGATGCCATACAAACTATATGGTATGTGTAAATATAATATAAATTTTTTTTTATTTTATTATTGGTATGTAGGTGGATATATCCAGTATTTTGGGTGCCTGCCTTTACACGCGCATGAATGTTTAACCGATTATGGACCGCCACATGTACATTTACGTCAGCAGAATGGCACGTACAGGCACATTGGCGTACTTGTACGTCCCTGCCTAGACATGGGTCGGGGGTCTAATCGGGACCCCCCCCCCCCCCCCCCAGTACATGCGGCAGTTCCCGTGGCTGTGGGAGCGATCTGGGATGAGGGGGCGGCTGTTGGTTTTTGTCCGCCCCCTCCGGATTGCTCCCAGCCAATGCGCGTCCTCCCTGCGTGTCACTTCCTCTGCCTATGTAATGTAAACACAGGCAGAGGAAGTGATTTCAGCTCTCCTCGGCGGTATTTTCAATCCGCCGAGAGGAGAGAAGACTCATTTAACCCCTTCCGATCAGCCCCCTTTCACACTCTCTCTGAATGCAGTGATCATATAATCACTGCATTTAGTGTCAGTGTGACAGTCAGTTAGTGTTAGGTCCTGGGTAGCCCCCGTACCCCCCCCCCCCATATAAAGTTTTAACCCCTTGATCACCGCCCTAGTTAACCCTTTCACCCCCTATTACCAGCGTCACTAAGCGATCATTTTTCTGATTGCTGTATTAGTGTCTCTGTTGCCGCTAGGTAGCTTTTTTTTTTTATACTAAAGACATGTGGCTGAATACATTTTGGCCTAAATGTTTGACTAAAATTTAGTTTATTCGATTTTTCTTATAACAAAAAGTAAATTATTATTTTTTTTTTAAATGTCGCTCTATTTTTGTTTATAGCGCAAAAAATAAAAATCGCAGAGGCGATTAAATACCATCAAAAGAAAGCTCTATTTGTGGGAAGAAAAGGATGCAAATTTTGTTTGGGAGCCACGTCGCACGACCGTGCAATTGTCTGTTAAAGCGACGCAGTGCCGAATTTTAAAAATGCCTCTAGGCATTTAGCAGCATATTGGTCTGGTCTTTAAGTGGTTAATGACATCCCAGTCTTAGTTCAGTCCGTACGGTTCAATTTTTATTTTGGCCCACCTTTTTGCAGCTTTAACTCTTCTGGGAAGGCTGACCACAAGGTTTAGGACTGAGTCTATGGGAATGTTTGACCATTCTTCCAGAAGTGCATTTGTGAGGTCAGACACTGATGTGGACAAGAAGGCCTGGTTTGCAGTCTCCGCTCTAATTCTAGTTCTATTGTGTTGAGGTGCAGACAAGTCAAGTTCGTCCACCCCAAACACGCTCATCCATGTGTTTATAGACCTTGCTTTTGGGCACTGGTGCACAGTAATGTTGGAACAGTAAGGGGCCATCCCCAAACTGTTCCCACAAGGTTGGGAGCATGAAATTGCTCCAAAATGTTTTGGTTTGCTGATGCCTTAAGAATTCCCTTCACTGGCACTAATGCCGCGTACACACGGTCGTTTTTTGCGATGGAAAAAAAACGACATTTTTTAAAACGTCATTTAAATTGATTGTGTGTGGGCAAAACGTCGTTTTTTTGTCTTAAAAAAAACGACCAAAAAAAAATTCCAACATGCTTGAATTTTTTGTGTCGTTTTTCAAAACGTCTTTTTGTTTCACAAAAAGTCACCGTGTGTAGCAAAAACGTCGTTTAAAACGACGTTTTTCAACCCGCGCATGCCCAGAAGCTAGTTATGAAGCGAGCTTCAATAGAAAAGAGTGGTGAACGTAACCTCGCTTTTTGTGAAAAAAACGATGGTGTGTATGCAACATCGTCTTTGAAAGTGACGTTTCAAAAACGTCGTTTTTTACTTCACAAAAAAACGTCTTTTTTTTTTTTTTTATCGCAAAAAACGACCGTGTCTACGCGGCATAAGGCTCCAAACAAATGATTTTGACGGTGCACAAAGCAAGGTTCATAAAGATATGGGTAAGCAAGTTTGGGAAGAAGGAACTTGACTGGCCTGCACAGTCCTGACCTCAACCCGATTAAACACCTTTGGGATGAATTGGAGCAGAGCCTGTGAGATATAGGCCTTCTCTTCCACATCAGTGCCTGACCTCACAAATGTGTTTCTGGAACAATGGTCATGCATTCCCATAGACACATTCATAAATCTTGTGGACAGCCTTCCCAGAAGAGCATAAGGTGTTTTAGCGGCAAAGGGTGGGCCAACATAATATTGAACCCTATGGACTAAGACTGGGATGCCATTAAAGTGTGTACAGGTAGGAGTCCCAATACTTTTGGTAGGTGTGTGTGGTACAGTTGTGCTCATAAGTTTACACACCCTTCAGAGAATATGAATAACACACAAACGTTTCTTTCACTCAGTGTTTGGCTGAAGCCATTTATTAACCATATCAGTTTTTGACATAACATGCACACAAGTTGACACAAAGGGGTTTGAATGGCTATTAAAGGTAACCATCCTCACCCGTGATCCGTGTGCTTGTAATTGGTGTGTGTGTAATATATATATATATATATATATATATATATATATATATATATATACCAATGCATTTCTGGACTACTTCCTGACCCTTGCATCTTCCATCCAGTGCTGCACTGATGTTTCTGGATTCTGAGTCATTGGGAAAGAAAGACCAACTAAAATTTCAGCCACGACTGCCTGGAAAATAGTTTGGGATGCAAAGAAAACTCACAAATAACTTCAGGTGAAATACAGGACTCTCTGAAAACATGTGGTGTGGCTTTTTTAAGATGCACAATGAGGAGGCACTTGAAGAAAGGTGAGCTGCATGATCGAGTCGCCAGAAGAAAACCATTACTATGCAAATGCCTCAAAGTATTCGGCATACAATACGCCAACAGCACAGAGACAAGTCTCAAACCTTCTGGCACAAAACCATTTGGAGTGATGAGATCAAAATTGAGCTTTTGTGCCACAACCATAAACACTTAATTTGGAGAGGAGTCTACAAGGCCTATGATGAAAGGTACGGAGGTGGATCGCTGATGTTAAGGGAGTTTGTGAGCTACAAAGGCACAGGAAATCTGGTCAAAATGTATGGCAAGATGAATACAGTGTTATACAAAAACACTGAAGAAACATTTTCCATTCATCAGCCAGGAAGTTGCGCATGGGACGTACATTCCAACATGACAATGATCCAAAACATTAGGCCAAGTCAACCCGTCATTGGCTACAGCAGAATACAGTGAAGGTTCTGAGTGGCCATCTCAGTCTTCTGAGTCCATCATTGGGGCACTCGGGAGATCTCAAACGTGCAGTTCATCCTAAACAGCACAAGATTTTACAGGAACTGAAGGCTTTTTGGATAAGAGGAATGGGCAGCTTTACCATCTGAGAAGATAGAGAGCCTCATCCACAAATACCACAAAAGACTTCAAGCTGCCATTGGTGTTAAAGGGGGCAATACACTGTATTAAGAACTGGGGTATGTAAACTTTTGATCAGGGTCATTTGGGTAGTTTCTGTTGTGATTATGATTTAAAAACAGTAAACACAGTTGATTGATAATAAATGGCTTCAGCCAAACACTAACCATGAGTGAAAGAAAAGTTTTTGTGTTATCGTTCATATTGTCTGAAAAATGGCCAAGAAATCATAACTTCTGCCAGGGTGTGTAAACTTATGAGCACAACTGTGTGTGTGTATATATAATGTGTGTGTGTGTGTATATGTATATCATTGGCAAAAAGACATACCTTGCCAACAAACCTTTAGGCCGGATTCACACCAATGCGAATTGTTTGCGGCTTAAACCGCATCTAATACGCAGAACATTTCTAAATACATTGTTTTCAATGAGGCTGGTTCACATATGTGCGATGCATTCGCACTGCGCATTGCAGAAAAAACGTGTGCGGATTCATGCCCATTATCTTCTATGGGTACGCAGCTGATTCGGAGATGTGTTCATTTCACTTCAGGAATTTCTCTCATTCAGCCCAATACACTTCCCCCCCACTCTCCTCTCTCCTATAACTTCTCCCAGGTCTCCAAATTAACAGCTAAAACAGTGGATCTGCTGAAAACTTCTGTAATCTCTCTGCAAAGATAAGAGAGCAGAAATTTGCACCACACAAGTGTGATTCCGGTCACAGTTCTATCACTTGCATATGGGTTAACCACTTCAATACAGGGCACCTCTACACCTTCCTGGCTAGACCAATTTTCAGCTTTCAGCGCTCTCGCATTTTGAGCTTTCGTTTGGTGGTATTTGATCAATTTTTTTTTTTTTGCGCTGGAAAAGTTTTTATTTCTTTGTTTCTGTTACAAAACGTTGTAAATAAGTACGTTTTCTCCTTCACTGACGAGGCAGTACTGATTGGCAGTGATGAGGTGGCACTTATATGCTGCACTGATAGGCAGTGATGGGCACTCATAGGTGGCACTGGAGGGCACGTATAGGTGGCACTGATCAGAGGTGCTGATGGGCACAGAGTGCCATCCCTAATGGGCAATGGTTGCCATCCCTGATAGGCTCTAGTGGCCATGGGTGGGCATCCTCGGGAGGGCTGCATTGATAATCAATCAGTTCAGCCCCCCCTTTTCCCCCCTGTCAGGAGAGCAGCCGATCAGCTCTCATCTACTCACGCTTGACACACGTAGCACACGTAGAGGAAATGCCGATACACGGCTTTTCCAATTTACACTGTGATCAGCTGTAATCGAACATAACTGATCACGTGGTAAAGAGCCTCCGTCAGAGGCTCTTTACCTAGATCGGAGATATGGCATGTCCCAGACTGACACACCACCAATCATCGCACCCAATGGATGCGCGATCGCAGCTTATCCTGCTGGACGCCATATGACGCACAGTCAGGATAACTGAACCACTTTCCGGCCATCATTCTGCTATAGGCACTCTCACTGCATTTGATTTACAGCAGCAGGAGCCTAGGAGTCCAGTGAGGAGAGAAAGAGAGAGAACCGTGTCGATGCTCTCTGGCACAGTACTGGACAGAGATCGGGCTTGGGTACGTTTTTTTTTGTGCCCTTTCTTGTGGCCGGTGGTCAAAATGTTCCTATCCTAAGCGCCGCCCACTGATCTTAGGCTTCATGTACACTACAGGTCCTAAGATTGGAGTTTAGGAGCTATTGTCATTTTTGTCAAAGCCTCTAAACTCAATTTCATAAAAAGGCTCATGGGTGTTATTTACAAAAGGCATATCCACTTTGCACTACAAGTGAAATTGCACTGAAAGTACACTTGGAAGTGCAGTCGCTGTAGATCCGAGGGGGATATGCAAGGAAAATAAAAAACAGCATTTTAGCTTGCACATGATTGGATAATAAAATCAGCAAAGCTTCCACTCATTTCAGATCTACCCCTCAGATTCACAGCGACTGCACTTCCAAGTGCACTTTTAGTGCAATTTCAAGTGCACTTTGCATTTATAGTTTGCACTTGTAGTGCAGTGTGGATTTTCCTTTCATAAATAACCCCCTTTGTGTAATCATTACCTGTATTTATGTGTCAAGAAATGTCATTGTAATAGATTTTTCCCTGGTCCAATTCCAGGATACATCTTCTATTCTGCCGCTGAGCCAAATTCATGATGATGCGAGCATACATGCATGTATAAGAAATAAAACTGCTTCAGTCTCCATCATCAACTCCAACAGGAAACCCTTTATTAAGGTTGCAGCTTTTATAGCCAGTGACATAAGCAAACATAATCACATATGTGTGTATTTGATTGGTTCATCCACATATGGTCTTCTCTTGTGACGTCTATTCTTGGCCGCATTCCACAGCTCAGCGACATCTTCCTTTGCTCGGTGGGAGGGGTAGGAGCAGTAGTTAATTGACATCTGTTTTTCATCTTCACTCTGGGGTGACTAACTCTGTCATAACTTTCATTCAAGAAAAATAATACTAATGTTTCTCACACAAATACATGTATGTGTGTGTGTATATATATATATATATATATATATATATATATATATATATATATACATACACATACACATCTCAACAAGAAAGAAAATAAATACAATAATACAAGAAAGGAAAGCAATATTTGAGTGGTTAAAATAGAAGGATAACATAGACATTTTATTTTACTCCATCACATCATCTAAACATACAAGTGCCATACAGTGACAGTGTGATAGAAGCCCAACATGTATCTGTAATTCAACAGAAAATGTAGTGTCACTTTCTTTTAAATAAACCAATATTTTCCAAGTGCCATTTACATCACCTATTATAGTTCCCTTATTGTTTATTCCATCTGACAGCCTAGAACACAGGAGCAGACATGTACTGGTTTGCATGGCTCCTGCCACTGTGGGATTGGCAAACAAAACAAGTTTTCTTATTTGCGTTTCATGTTTTCTTATAATGTCACATGACATTACTAAAAGAACGCACCAAATTGAACTTGGATATAATAAGCTATAACAGTCTAATCTCACCAGGAAATTCATAGGAATATATCCTGTTTAGTCTGGAAATCATCACAGATTTCTACTGGGCCAATTACTTAATAATGCAGTTTGCAAGCATGTGGGCAGCAGGGACAATAGATAACATGAAGGATGCATTTTTCTACACATTTAGGATTGGTTCACACTTATGTGGTGCAATTAGAATGAGCGATTTGGAGCATTACAGCCATTACGACTTCACGTTCATGTGCAATTCCAATGCGATTTGGATGCAGCTATGATTTTGATTTGTGACCTGTTCTCCCTCTCCACACAGAGTCCTCGAAGAGGCACTGGATTTGCATTGTATTTGAACACCTATGTGTCTTCCATGCAGTTTCCATTGAACTGTACGGGGCTAAAAATTGCACAAAAACCCTTTTAAAATTGCATCATGTTTTAACTGCTGGAATGCATCCGAAATCGCATCAGTGTGAACGAAGGCTGTTGCCTCGTACACACGACCATTTTTCTCAGGCAGCATACCTGTGATAGAGCTCCGCCTCGACTCCTCCTTCAGGACTAGTGAATAGCATAAATTAAAGGCATAGTCCCTCCCCCAACATTCTCCATAATATAGAATACCGAGGGGGGGAGCGTATGCTGCCATGGATAGGCACCAGGAAAGGAAAATTACTGGTAAGTATGATACAGTTTTCCGTTTTCCTGGTGTCTCCATGGCAGCATACCTGTGATAAATAGCAATCTGACATGAGTAGGATAATGCTTAACAATAAATGTTTAATTGGAAGAGGACATAGCAGCCTGAACTGCCCTTCTTCCGAACTCAACAGTCGTAAGAGCTCCTGGACCAAACTGGTAGTGTCTGAGGAACGTATGGTGAGAAGACCAGGTGGCGGCCCTGCACACCGTCTTCAACAAAACATTAGCCCTTGCTGCCCAGGAAGCTGAGACTGCCCTTGTAGAATGAGCATTCACTCAGGATGGAGGATATTCTTCACCCTCTAGGCCTTCTGGATTAACTTTACAACCCAAGATGCCAGAGTTCTAATGGAAGCTTCTTTGCCCCTGTATTTACTGAACGGTACAATGAAAAGTCTCTCAGGCCGTGTACACATGGCAGAGATTCTCGGCAGAAACCAGCGAGAAGCTCGCTGGGATCCTCATTCTGCCGAGAACCTCGGCCGTGTGTACAGTTTCGGCGAGCATCCCGTCGGGAAAGCCGTCAAGCCAAAATAGAGAGCAGGTTTTCTATTTGCTCGATGGCCCATCGAGAACCATGGCTCGGCGCCTTTCCCGACGGCTTGGTCGACGATTTCGATGGCCGGGGCGAGAACCTCGATGGGCGGAACGATGTGTTTGGCCCGTCGAGGTTCTCGTACGTGTGTACGGGGCCTCAGAGTTTCTGAAGGGGTCGTGGCTTCTAGGTAGGCCCTGAGCACTCTGGATACATCCAGCTCACGACAACACTCTGAACCTGTGTTTGTAAACACTGGTAGTGCCCAGGTTCCAACAGGTGGCTTGGAGTAGCAACCTTAGGTGTGAACCCTCGAAGCGGCGAAGTTCCACCATGTCGGGGAAGAAGGAGATGTGGCCGTCACTTATCCCTAAGGAGTGAAGTTCCGAGATCCTTCTGCCAGATGTAATGGCTAGCAGGAAAGCCGTCTTTAGTGTCAGGTTCCATATTGCTACTTGTTCAACTGCAGCAAAGGGATGGTCAGATAGAACGTCAAGGACCAGAGACAGATCCCACTTAGGAAATGATCGTCTGACAGGTGGACGAATCTTCAATACTCCTCTGAGAAAAGTGACTACCAAAGGATCCTCCGCCCATCTCTTATTTGTTGCGGCAGAGATTGCTGCTACCTGCACTTTGAGGGAGCTCAGACCAAGCCCCAGATCAAGTCCTGTCTGAAGGAAACAAAATACTTTTATTACGCAGTAAAATATGGGGTTAATAGTGATGTAGAAAGAATTTCCCCAGCAAGGTGAGGAAAAAAAAACATATTGATGGCATCACTGGAAGGATGAAATGCCCCTGCATCTCTATCGTCACTGAAAAGATGCCCCTAGGTCATTTGTTTCATTAAAAGGGGAAATGCCTGTTTCACTAGGGGGGAAAAAAAAGGACCTGCGCCTCTGGTGTCACTGGAAAGAACAAAAGTGGCCTTACGCTGGTGGTTTCACTAGAAGGAAAAATGCCCCTGTGTCTGATGTCACATGAAAGGAAAATGGCCCTTGTGTAGGGCCGCGTACACACGATCGAATTTATCTGCTGAAACTGGTTCGCCGACCAGTTTCAGCGGACATATCCGATTGTGTGTACGACCTTGCGGACAGCTTTGTCCAGCGGACAAATTTCAAAGCATGCTTTGAAATTTGTCCGCTTTAAACCTGTCCGTCGGACACTTCCGCTAGTTAGTACACCTAACCAGCGAACAGAAATCTCCCGACGCATGCGTGGAAGTATTTTACGTCCTGGAGTGGTGACGTGGCGGCGTCAACGTCACCGCCACGTCACCGCGTCCTCAGCCCGAGGGGATTTTTGTCCGATGGTGTGTACACGCCATCGGACCAAAATCCGATGAGACATGTTCGCTGGAAACGGTCGGTCGGACATGTTTGAGCGGACATGTCTCATCGTCTGTACGCGGCCTAGGTGGAAATGTATGAAGGGGGAGCTGGGAGGGTGAGGGCTCTATAGGATGCATGTAACTAAGGGGCCCTATGTGGTTCTGAGGGCTAGGGGACAAAGAAGCTAGATGATTCTGGGCGTCCTCCAGCCTGTAAATGAGGCAGATTCCATCTGACTTGCTGCAGTTTTTAATGCAAAATGTAGGTAAGCAACTTCAATACCGCAGAGGAACCTGTACAAACGTGGAAGACTAAAGCTACAGATCAGCTTTCAGAAAAACGAATTGAGAGATTATATGACCCTCAGGCCTTCAGAAAAATGGTAGGTACTGAAGAGAGCCTGGAGCATCATTTTCTCCAGGAAAACAAATATTTTGCCCTTCTGTTCCTTCTTCCATTTTAGACTCCTAACTGCTTTATGTTTACATTTGAGTACTGACTCATTTTGAGAACACAAAAAAGGTACAATGTCAGAGTGCAGGGAAATGTTACTGTCTACACATAAAAAGTTGAACTGCTGTAAAAGTAGATGTTCTACAGCCTCTATTCATTGAAAAATAGTAAAATAAGTTACAAAATAGAACAAATATTTTTTAGGAACAGATACAGGCCATGCATTATAAAAAAATAAAAAAAGCAAAAAAAGATGATTCCATCAAAAAGTTTCAACGGGCAGCACAGTAGCTAAGTGGTTAGTGCTTCTGCCTAGCAGCAGTAAGGCTGTTGGTTCAAATCCCAAACACGGCACTAACTGCATGGAGTTTGCCTGTTCTCCCTGTGCCTGTGTGGGTTTCCTCCCACACTCCAAAGACTTGCTGGTAGGTTAACTGGCTCCTGTGTAAAACTGCAGGTGTATGCATTATTGTTATACAGGATATGTATGAATGTGGGTTGGGGACCTTAGATTGTTAGATCCTTGACTGATGTGAATGTAAAATATAGAAGTAAAGGGCTGCCTAAATTAATGATGTTATATAAGTACCTGTAATAATATGGATTTTAGCAATTTTCCCCCTTGATGGTACCTTATTTTTTTCCTTTCATATATCTATTTCAAACACTAGATGGCAGTCTAACCATTAATATCAATATGTATAGTGCATGGTCATTTGTTTCATTTGTGTCATTTGATCACTTTCTGCCCTTTTCAAATGTAATGTTTTGTACATATTTTGACTAACAAGTGTATAAAGTTTTCTGAATCAGAAGGCACAATTACCACCTTTGCAAACAGCTGTTAAAATATAATGAAGCATAGAGTTTGCATATCCAGAGATCATGTAGTGTTTAGGGAAATACCGTGGGCCTCATAAACTATCAGTGGTGCAAAGTGAGAAACTGCAACAGACAAATGATGTGCAAAATTGTCACCAAAAAAAAGTCGGCAATGGCAACAAACTTAGCAGGAACAACAATTGTCTCTGGACAGCCGCAATCTGAACAAATTGTAGCCTTTATTAAAAGAAGGACAACACTACAAGTCACAGCAAAATAAAAACAAAGACCCAACAGCTGATGCGTTTCGCACTGAAAGTAGTGCCTAGTCAGCTATGACTAGGCACTACTTTCAGTGCGAAACGCGTCAGCTGTTTTATTTTATTTTGCTGCGACTTGTAGTGCTGTCCTTTTAATAAAGGCTACAATTTGTTCAGAGTGCGGCTGTCCAGAGACAATTTTTGTTCCTGCTTTGCTAAGTGCATTGCCTGTGCCTGAGTTGTCTGCAACGCAGGATATTTGTCTGGGTTCCCACCTGGAGCGGCTACTCCCTTTTACAATGGCAACAAACTGTTTGTTATAACCATAAGGCTGGGTTCACACATGACCTGCTGCAGTTTGCAGTCTGGAGCGTTTCTTTTCACCGGTTCAGGTGCGATTCATGTGCGAATGTTGGCCGGAATTCGCACCTGAACCAGACCCCAAAACACACAGGCCCCTTTTCAAAGCCACAACGTGGCTGTCCCGAAAATGTGTGAACCGGCTCTATTGGAAGCCGGTCACATTCACACTATGCAAATTGGATGCAGTTAAAAACGCATCCAATTTGAATATATGTAAACCCAGCCTAAGTCACAATATGGTGAATTTGCGTATGTGCTTAGATGTCTATGAGGCGATTAGCCAACAGAGCAAGTTTCTGAGGTCTAAAACTAAAGTGCTAAAAGTTGTATGGAGTTCAAATACATTGTTATATGTAGCTCCCAAACAAAATTGACGTCCTTTTTTCCCACAAATAGAGCTTTCTTTTGGTGGTATTTGATTACCTCTGCGGTTTTTATTTTTTGCAATGAACAAAAATAGAGCGACAATTCTGAAAAACATTCAATATTTTTTTATTCTTTGCTATAATAAATATCCCCATTTTTTCCCCCTCAGTTTAAGCCGATATGTATAATTTTACATTTGTTTTTGTAAAAAAAAGCATTTACTGATTGGTTTGCGCAAAAGTTATAGGGCCAGATTCAGAAAGAATTAGATTCCCGCAGAGTATCAGAGATCCTCTACGCCGCCGTATTTTTCCTGGCTCTAGGAGGAATTCAGAGAGATTTTGGCCCGTAAGGTACGGCGGCGTAGTGTATTTCTCCCGGCGGAATCAAAATACGCGAATAGGGGGCGTGAGGCATTTAAATTAAGCGCGTCCCTGCGGCGATCGAACTGCGCATGCTCCGTTCAGAAATTTCCCGCCGTGCATTGCGCAAAATCACATTGTTACGTCATTTTTTTTTGAGTAGCGTCGTTTACGGACATTCCTATTCCCGGACGACTTACGCAAAAAAAAAAATTGAAAGTCGACGCGGGAACGACGGCCATACTTAACATGGGCCGCGTAACGTTAGACCAGCTAAAAGCTGGTTTAACTTTACGTAGCGAAAAAATGACGTACGCGATTGCGAACGACGCTCGTAACTTCGTGGATCTCCGTAAAAAGCTCATTTGCATACCCCGACGCTGAAAACGACGCAAACTCCACCCAGCGGCCGCAAAAAGATCGCAGCGTAGATCCGAAGGCGTACGAAGACGTAAGCCTGTCAGATCGAAGCCCAACGCCGCCGTATCATAGTTTGAGGATTCAAACTAGTGATACGGCGCACAAAATTTGAAATTACTCCTGTCTAACACCAGTTAGACAGGCGTAATCGCTCTGTGAATCTGGGCCATAGCATCTACAAAATAGGGTATAGTTTTATGGCATTTTTATTAATAATTTTTATCGTGACTGCGACATTGTGGCAGACACATTACTGTAAAAATTACACTGGCAGTGAAAGGGTTAACCTGTAGGGGCGCTGAAGGGGTTAGGTGTGACCTATTGAGGTATTCTTACTGTCAGGGGGCGTGGCTTGCCGTGTCATGTCACTGATTGCTTTTCCTGATGACATGGAACACGATCAGTGATAGTGTCAATAGGTAGAACGGGGAGATGTGTTTACACACAACATCTCCCCGTTCTTCAGCTCTGTGACACGATCGCGGGACACTGGCAGCGATCGGATCCACGAGTCCCGATTGCGCGGTCACGGAGCTCGCAAGCGTGCCACCAGCGGTGCGTGCAAGCACACGGTGGCAATTTAAAGAGGAAGTACCTATACAGCCTTTTGCCTGTCCGTGCCATTTTGTCAATGTAAAAGTGTGTGCGCGGGTCGGGAAGTGGTTAAAGTGGATGTAAACATGCATAAAAAGAAAGAAAAAAAATTCTCCCTGCGAGGTAATGTCATAATGTGCTAGCATGCATTGTAGTTGGGCCATACCTAAGTACAAAAATAAAGACCCCTGCTGTAGACCCATATGAAGTTTTTATTTCCCCTAGGTTTGTGTGCTCAAACGTTCACTGGAACAGTTTGTACCAAGCATTGTCTTAGCACAACATCCCCATATCTAACCCAATTTCCTGCAGATTAAACAGCAATCAGCAAATTCAGTTTCTGTGGTGACTGACCTTCATGTTAAATTCAAAGAAGCTCACTATCTGATGTCAGTAATGTAAAGCTAATCCTGTATCAAGCCAATCAAGGACATACAGTATCTTCCTTCCTGGTATTTAGTTCTAAGCCAAGTGTGATGATTTGTTTTGAATTTCATGGCACCTATGGGATGGCCAAAACAGAAGAGATGGTTCTTATGCTGCTCATACCGTTATAGGTTCTTTTGGTTCAGAATGCAGACTAAATGGAAAAAAATCTAACTGATTCCTCCATCCATTCTGTAAGGCACGGATAGACAAATTTTCCACTGTGGCTATTGAATTTTGACAACCTGCCCCTCTGGCTGTCAAAATACCAAATTAGCAGCGGAATCTGATTGGACTTAGCTGCTGTTTAGCAATTTTCTGTCTGGCTCCTAGGAGTCTTCAATCGAAGGATGTTGGATGGGAATTAGCCGTCAGGGCCACCCTGTAGCTGGCCAGCTAGAACCTGTCCTAGGTAGCTAACATAACCTACATGTATATACAGCTAAACCTGCTAAGAACTTAATGTAGTGCACATGTGTATATGTGAGAGACAAAAGCAGAATTATTCACTGTGATTTTATGCTTGGATGTCATATAACAATTGTATGTTGTGTTCACAGAAGCAAAATAAAAAATATGCCTGTAAGGCCTCGTACACACGAGGGGATATGTCCGCTGAAAACGGTCCGATGGACCGTTTCAGCAGACATCTCCGCTCGTGTGTATGGGCTAGCGGACAGATTTCTCCACCCGACAGATTTCAAAGCATGCTTTGAAATCCATCCGGTGGAATCTGTCCACCTGACATGTCTGCTGGTTAGTACACTTACCAGCAGACATGTCGTCCCCCACCGCCGCCGCGCCGCCGCCGAATGGATTCGGCGCATGCGCGGAAGTGTTTTACTTCCTGGTGCGGTGACGTGGCGGTGACGCGGCGGCGTCAACGTCACCGCCGCGTCACCGCGCCGTCCGGCGGCGGGGAATTTGATCCGATGGTGTGTACACGCCATCGGATCAAACTCCCGATCGGACATATCCGATGGAAATGGTCCGCGGACCGTTTTCATCGGATATGTCCGATCGTGTGTATGGGGCCTAGGAATCATTTATTTATATGACAGTAAAGGTAAGCAATAACACAGTAGAATTCATACCAGAAAGTATAGAGTTAAGCCTTTGTGTCTCATCAGGAGTCTTGACTAATCACAGCCAGTTTCACACTCAGCAAGAGTCTAGACCTATCACAGCCAGCTTTGCATCCACTCTGTCTGGGAAGTTCCCCAGCACATTGGCTGGAAAAATCATTCCACCACAGGCAAAGAACAGAACAGACACACACAATCAGAGTTCAGTCTTATGGAAGCAAGGGGCCAAATAGTTCCACCTCAAACTCAAACTCAAACTCATCAGGCTCACCTAGCAAACCTAATTCATCAAACCTAATTAGCAAACCTAATTCATCAAACCTAATTCACAAACTAAATCAACCTCACCAAAACCTTGCAAACCACAGAGTTATACCTTTCAGAGAAATTAGAGAATGCTTTAATAACGTACAGAGAGAGAGAGAGAGTATAAATACTGAAGAAAGAAATATATCCACCATCTTATGTTAAATGACAAGATCGAATATTTGAACCGCCATTTTCTGTTATACTTTATTCATCACGTGTTTTTGTACATGGACTGTCTGCTGCAAAGCAGCAGTATTTTATATGAAGCAAAGTGAAGTTAATAAAGAAGTTATTTTAGGCATTTGGTGTGCTCTTTAAACCTACTGCTTCCATAGGATGGCGCTAGAGGAATTTCAGAGTAATAGACAGTCTTGTTGGACTGAAAAGTCAGAGATCTCACAATTCTTCTAATGCCACAGCGCATGAGGCACTTCATAGTGCTGCGCTTGCCACACACCCACTTAGCAAAATGCAAACTTTTTATCAGGATCCGACCAAATATCACATAGTGCAAGGGTCGGCAACCTACGGCCCATGTGCCGCACCCTGCCCGCTGCCGCTAAATGTCCAGCCTGTCAGTGCTGGTACAGCACATTGTACAAATTCACGGTAGGGGGCAGAATCCACCAGGCTGAAAGGCAGATAGAAGTTGGAGAGCCAACAGCTTTGACAAGCTTACATGTAGACGCTGGGCAGGTGGGTGGCAGGGACTGTATTTCTATTTTCCACTGCAGCAGATGGGGCAGAGAAATTTGCTGGCTACAGTCAACAGCTGTTGTGTGCTACTGGCAGATGTGCTGCTAGGACTTGGGACACCCTGTGCTATACCATCATCCCTGACAGTGGAGGCTGCTGAAAGGTAATGACTCAGTATAGAAGGGGCAGACTAAAGTGGATAAGGAGGAGGAGGAGGGACAGATTTGTGCCCCTTTTGTGTGGCTTTTAGGTGCTCTTGCCAACGGGCTAAGTGGTTGGATGTTAAATCCCTTGTTGTGTTTTTGTCACGTTTGATGTGCCTGAGACACAGTTTGCAGATAGCAACTGTGCTTGAATGTGATGGAATAGGGTGGCTGCTCTCTACTCTTTCTTGATGGCGGCCTCCTTGGGGTTGTGCCGCTTCACCTTAATTTTCCTCCTCTGCTCTATCTGGCACCCAAGTCGCATCAGTGACCTCCTCATCATCTCCTCCATATTGATCATTACCACTGGAGACAACTTGGCAATACGCTGCGGCTTGGGGAACATGAATGCCAATTTGTCTACCAGTGTTCCTCCCTAAAAACAAAAGACCAACACCCCTCTAATTAATATATAGATATAAAAACGCGCTGAAAACAACAATAATAAATGAAAAAATGCTGCACCTAAAACTAACATCTGAATCCAGTAATATTATCAAAAACCGTGAGCAAACGTGAACAATAATAAATGAAAAAATGCTGCACCTGGTCAAACAACCCAGCTGACTCCTCAATGGCTGATGTCAGGAATAGATATGGACAAGGAGGCAGGTTTAGCCACTCTGGCAACTGCAGTGTACTGCACACTTGTCTCAGAAGATGAGGAGAATGATGAAGGTTTAGTAAACCAGTCCACCACCTCCTCTGCATGCTGTGGCTGAATAGCACAGGCAAACTCACTAAACAGAGGAAATGATGCCTGCAAATGAGGACAAAAAAGTGACCAACTAAGACATTTGTTGCTGGCCCCCTGTAGCCAAGGAAACGTTATGCCTTCATAAAAAGCCTTGTCCTGCAAAACACAGTTATTGGGAGGGAGGGAGGGGACGGTGCTTATAAGCCAATGTAATTTGCAGAAGACATTCCAAAATGTTGCTTAGCTGTTCCTATGTAGGTTATGCACTTTAACCACTTGACCACTTCCAGGGGTCAGTAAGGCTTAAACACCCTTAATAACCAGACCAATTTTCAGCTTTCGGTGCTCTCACATTTTGAAGATCCCTCCAATAACTGCTGACAGCTCATACAACACTATACTTCGGACCAGCTGAAAGGATTTTTGTCCACTTTTTTTCCCACAGATAGAGCTTAACTCACTCCAAATTGTGGCTCAAGCTTTCATCACCTCTGCGGTTTTTTTTTTTTAGCTATAAATCGTGGAAGATAAAGAACAAAAAGGGACTCCATAGTGTAGCAAGTTTAAAATAAACTGACAGTTTTATTCATTTGACACTGACATTATTAAAATTTTGCAACAGAAAGTAATTTTTCCTTCATAAATTTGGCCTAAAATGTATACTGCTACATATCCAAGTTTCTCGGCATAAAAAAAAATAAAGCAATGTTGCAGATATTATTTCCAGTCTAGGCGTGCAAACGTTCAGATCAGCCAGCTGGTCACAAGCTCATGAACGTGGTGACCAAATCCTGCGAAAATTAGATCACCCGACGCGGCGTTTCATCCAAACGGGCTTCTACGGGGAAAGGAGGCTGAAGTGTCGGACTGTCACACACCTCGTTCTCATTTCTTGAGACCCTAACATGCCAGAAAAGTACAAATACCGGGATCCCTACTCTGCAAATGACCCCTTTTTTGGAAAGAGCGAGACTCTATTCCAAGGCGAGACGTATTTAGAAAGAGGCCATCAATGGGAATGTGCAGTTTTTTAAAGTTACTGTAATTTTTTCCCACAATTCTTTGCAAAATCACCTGGGAGGTATTTTTGAGGAAAAATTTTTATTTTAAAAGACATCAAATTTTCATATAAATATTAGGTTATTTTTCACACACAGCATATGCATACCACAAATTACACCCCAAAACACATTCTGCTATTCCTCCCGAGTATGGCGATACCCATGTGTGAGACTTTTACACAGTGCGGCCACATACAGAGGCCAACATGCAGGGAGCACCCAGGCCAATTCTGACATTTCTCTCCTACATGTAAAAATCATTGACGTCCCATTTATGTTGCTAGAAAAATACATAAAACCCCAAAACATGGCCATATAAAGATACCTCACATGTGGTTTGAACACCGTTTTTATATGTGGGCGGGACTTGCGTATGCGTTCGCTCCCCCTCTGCATGCAAGCTCACGGGGACAGGGGCGCTGTATGCCCAGAGTATTGCTAAGTATGCCCAGAGTATTGAGTCGGAGGGGTATTATGCCCAGAGTATTGCCCAGAGTAAAATTGCCAGAGTATTGCCAGAGTATTGCGGTAAAACCAGCTAGTATGCCCGGAGTATTGCCAGAGTATGCCCGGAGTATCCTTATCCAGAGTATGCCCTACATGTTCTCCCAACGTATTGCAGAGTATGCCCAGAGTATTGCAGAGTATGCCCCCAGAGTATTGCATCACCCCCACTGTATGCCCAGAGTATTGCAAGTATCCCAAATAGAGTATGTGCCAGAGTTTGCGGAGTATGCAGAGTATGCCCAGGGTATTGCAGAGGCACAAACTTTATCTCTTGCACAGGGTAGAAACCTTGCAGAGTATGCCCAGAGTAACCACTTTTGGTGGGGGGTCAACTACACTGGGTGCCCAGAGTAGGTCCTGTGGAGATTTTTATTTCTCCTGAACAGAGTACTTTTGGGGTGTCAGAGTATGCCCAGAGTATGCCCATGATCTTATCGCTTTTCAGAGTACCGCCCAGTGTATTGCTTCAGAGTTATTTTTCTGACCCACCAATGTATGCAGAGTATGCCCAAAAAGTGGTATTGCAGAGTAAAGCCCACTCAAAAGAGTATCTCTGCAGAGTATGTCTCAGAGTATTTTACTAGCTTTAGGGACTAGCATATCTGCTCTGTCCAGAGTATGCGGCCGGAGTATTCCTTGATGTCCTTCTCTAAGACCTCTGTCACGTGCCCGGAGTATTTTCCTCAGAACCGTATGCCCGGAGTATGCCCAGAGTATTTGCAGACTTGGGAATGCCCAGAGTAATCTGCTGTTTTAGAGCAATGCCTCCTGATTCTTTGAAACTGGCTATTTGCAGAGTATAGCTTTAAGCCAGAGTATTGCCAGAGGTGATGCCCAGAGTATTGCCAGAGTATCCCTGCGGAGTATGTAACCATTCCGAGTATGCCGTGGTATTTGAAAAAAGCCTTAGTGATGCCCAGGGTAATTCTGTTCTCTAAAGAGTTATGCTAAATCAGAGGAAATTGACAGACACTGGGCTAGACTCATGTGTAAATTTAATACCCCAGTTGTTATTATTGCAGACTAGACATGCCCAGAGTCCATTGCCAAGGAAGGTGTATGCCCCCTTCCACAGAAAGAAGGCATCATCAATGTAGCGCCGCCAAAATAGGAGGCGGAGGCAGAGTATGCCCCTCGGGAAAAAAGGCAATCATTGCCCCACAGGGCAGTGAAGAGTAGCAGAGGCTGGGGGCAAATTTAGCCCCCAGAGTATGCCCAGAGTACATTGCAAATAGAGTATGCCCAGAGTAAAAAATTTATGTTCCCAGGCGAAATTAAGTAATTGCATCACAAACTCTAAGGTTGAAGGTATTGCCAGAGTGGGATCTTTCCTTAGGAGTAATGTTCGGCTGCAGAGTATGCCCAAATGATGGGGGATTGCCCATAGTATATAAGGAGGAAACATCCGCTGTTACCAGCAGGACGTCCTCCTCAATATTGAGCACTGAGTATTTCCTTAATAATCTGCATTGAGTATCTCTTAGAAACGCAGGGGTATTGCCAGAGTACTGCCTGAGGTATTGCAGAGTAATGGTCCACAGAGTATTGCCCTACTGCCTTGAAGTATTGCAGAGTCTATGCCACTTACGATAGTGCGTACCTCCCTGCCAGAGTCCTCAACCTTAAAACCAACATCTGAATCCAGCAGGGATGGCTGGGCATTATCAGGGAGCAAGTGGCTGAATGGATCTGTGACTGCATTTGTCAAACAGATCCCAGCTGACTCCTCAGCACTGGCGCTGCCATCCGCTCAGGAATAGATATGGACAAGGAGGCAGGTTTAGCCACTCTGGCAACTGCAGTGTACTGCACACTGTACCGATCGGTACAGAAGATGAGGAGAATGATGAAGGTTTAGTAAACCAGTCATCACCAATGACCTCCGGTCTGTTTACATGCTGATCGCGCCGTCATTGAATAGCACAGGCGCGAAACTCACGTGGTAAACCGCCGCTATCAGCGGCGAACCGTGATCCGTGATGCGCCGGGTGCCTGAGGACTGACCACCCCGGTCACGGACATTTGTTGCTGGCCCCTTACAGTGCCAAGGAAACGTATGCCTCTTCTTCTTGTCCTGCAAAACATTATTGGGAGGCGCGCGGGAGCGCGATTCTGACAGGTGCCGTTAATTAACGGCCAAATGTTAAGAATACAGCAACCGCCCTAGAGCCGTACTTTCGGCATAGGGCGGTTGCAAAGTGGTTAATCAATGTAAAGAGGTGTTTGGTGCACTTTAATTTGAGTACACTACACAGACGCACTCCACGGATACACTGTAATATAATGCAATATAATGTGCCAAACGCACAGTGACGCACAGAACTATATGGCGTTAAACTGGCAGTAGCGCACACAAAAGTAAATGGAGTTAAACTGGCAGTAACACACACAGAAATAAAAAGTGTTAAACTGGCAGTAACGCACAAAACTATATGGCATTAAACTGGCAGTAACGCACAAATCTATATGGCATTAAATTGGCAGTAACGCACAAAACTATATGGCGTTAAACTGGCAGTAACGCACACAAAAATATAGGGCGTTAAACTGGCAATAACGCACATAGAACTATATGGCATTAAACTGGCAGTAACACACACACAGAACTATGGCCCCTAATGACATCAGTTGTGACGAAACGGTCGTAGGGTAGTCACATATACACGCACTGCGCATGCGCGAACCGTCTCTGTTGATGTTGACAGAGTTTTTTAAAGATCCTTACAAGGAAACGATTTTAAGTATTGGGACTCTGGTTCGACTTTTGCATTTTTAAATTAAATACATCAAAGGAAGCTCTGCTCTTTTTTCCCCCTTTTTTCTTCCCTTTGGAACGCTGAGATATTTACCGGATGTCTGCACTTTATCTGTGAAAGGGAGCATCTACAGATTTACTTTGATCCCACATAGGAAGTGTAATCTGGAGGGGGCACTTTCAGATGCAAGTCGGTTACCTGAGAAGGGAGTCTCTATTATCCTAAGGGCGTTCCTGTCATTCTACTAAGCCTGTTTTGATTCCCCTGAATAAGGGTAGTTGCTGGCTTTTTGGTAAGCCTCCATTTTATTATAAGGTGACGGGCAGCACTTGCAGTGAAAGTTACTTCCATGGTTAACATTGAATAATATTCAATGAATACCCACTGGATGTCTACACATGCCGTAACTCTTTGTGGACTACATTAGCACGTTTTGTACATTGTGTGTTTATAAATATTTGTTGTACACATATCACTTTATCTGTATATGTTTTTCAATATTACATAGTTTACTATGCAGCGCTTCACTCTTTTTTAGATCTATACTTTTTGTGCCCCATATCAAGGTTATAGTGCTTAGCTGCAGGATACCCTTCACGGTTTACATTTGTTTATCATTTTGTACACACACCTAGCGCACAATTTTTTGTTTTATATTTTGTTAACCTTACAGTAACGCACACAAAACTATATGGCGTTAAACTGGCAGTAATGCACACAAAAGTTAATGGCGTTAAACTGACAGTAACGCACAAAACTATATGTGCTTAAACTGGCAGTAATGCACACAGAACTATATGGCGTTAAACTGGCAGTAACACACACAAAACAATATGGCGGTAAACTGGCAGTAACACACACAAAACAATATGGCGTTAAACTGGCAGTAACACACACAAAACAATATGGCGTTAAACTGGCAGTAACGCACACAAAACTATATGGCGTTAAACTGGCAGTAACGCACACAAAAAACGATATGGCATTAAACTGGCAGTAATGCTAACAGAACTATATGGTGTTAAACTGGCAGATTTAAAAATATTACAGTATTCAAAACAGCCAAATGTGGCATTTTGAATGCTTTTAAATGCACAAGAGGCCTTTGGGTTTTTATAGACCTGTCAATGCCTACTACTGTCACAAGGGATGTTTACATTCCTTCTGACAGCATTAAAAGTGATCAGGATTTTTTTTATGTTTATGCTGCTGAAGGTGCCACCGATACAGATACCAAGTTATGTTCTGCACACAATATGACAAACAAAATCAGGTTTGTCTGACAACTTCTGTCTTTCATGAATCCATGCTGTCTGCTGCTTAAATAGTTTTTTTCCAGCAAGAACTCATCCATGTGGTCTTTTATTAAACGTTCCAGTATCTTCCCAACTATAGAAGTTAAACTAACAGGTCTATAGTTACTTGGTAAAGACTTTGTTCCCTTTTTAAATATGGGCACCACATTGGCTTTATGCCAATCCAGTGGTACTATTCCTGTCATTAATGAGTCCCTAAATATTAGATACAGTGGCTTTGAAATTTCAGAGCTCAATTCTTTTAGGATCCGTGGGTGGATGCCATCTGGTCCAGGTGCTTTATCCACCTTTATTCTGTCTAAATATTTCTGGACCATATCACTTTTGAGCCAGTGTGGATTTGGGGCTGTGTCACTTCCACCCCCATTATGGTCATGAGCTTCTCTATGTCCTCAGTCACCCAGTCTAGATTATTTTGTAAAGGGCCTACATGCCCAGACTTGACCTTTTTACTATTAATATATTTAATAGATATGTGCATTCCCGTTCGTACGAATGTTATTTTTGTACGAAAATGTTCATTTTCGTACCCGCGGGATAATGTGTACATACGAAAACGGTAAAGCACCAAAATACGAAAACGACGGGATAACGGATGAGCCGCATAACAAACGACCGCAAATACGAACGAACGATCCGACGGGAAAAAACGACAAAACGAAAATGGCAAAATAACGAAAATTGAATCTGTATCAAGAGGTTTGCATTGTGTATTTTGTTTGAATCCGTTTTGTGTTCGTTTTCAGTTGTATGTTCATTGTTCAATGACATCTATAACAAAAGAATTTCATTATGTATATTGAATGAATTCCTTTTTCTTTTTTCTGTGTATTCAAAATACTGAAGGCAAATTTTTTGTTATAGGTGTCATATCAACATACGAAAATAACAAAAGAAACAGGTTCAAATGCAAATCTTTTGTTTATGTTTTTTTTAATGGCCAGAGAGTTAGGCTGACCATACATGATACAATTTTCTGTGCAATTTTCTTTAGATTTACCTTCAACTATGTAGTGCAAGGGCCTGCCTGATTGCATACAATTGAAAGTGTTGTTTAGTTTGACCTCATATATGTTTTTTGGTAAATCTAAAAGAAAATTGTACAAGAAAATTGAACATGTATGGCCAGCCTCAGTGACTGAAAGCAGCTTCTCTTTTGTGCAGAATAGTGAGTACACTTGTACAGTAAAGCCTAATAAACTTTTCTGTGGATTTTCATCTGAAGGGAGATCAGTTGGCCAGACTTCTGAACCCAAAAATGGTTTTCTGATGCAGTTTAAAAACGAACAAATTTTCTGAGAACGATCGGAAAACTATCATTTTTATGTTTGTTGTTAAAATAGTCTGACCAAGGTATGGGGCTTAACAATAGTATTGTTAAGCCCCATACACTTGGTCAGACTATTTTAAACAAACATAAAAACGATCGTTTTCCGATCCTTCCAGAAAATGTGTTCGTTTTTAACTGCATCAGAAAACCATTTTTGGGTTCAAAAGTCTGGCCAACTGATCTCCCTTCAGATGAAAATCCACAGAAAAGTTTATTAGGCTTTACTGTACAAGTGTACTCACTATTCTGCACAAAAGAGAAGCTGCTTTCAGTCACTGAGGCTGGCCATACATGTTCAATTTTCTTGTACAATTTTTCTTTTAGATTTACCAAAAACCATATATGAGGTCAAACTAAACAACACTTTCAATTGTATGCAATCAGGCAGGCCCTGCACTCATAGTTGAAGGTAAATCTAAAGAAAAATTGCACAGAAAATTGTATCATGTATGGCCAGCCTAATCCTCTGGCCATTCAAAAAAAAAAACATAAACAAAAGATTTGCATTTGAACCTGTTTCTTTTGTTATTTTCGTATGTTGATATTTTATTTTTCCTGACAGACTCCATGGCAGCCTACTTGTGGGTTAATCCCGCCTCTCATACCTCATAGGACCCTACTCCCATAAAGCTTTGCGTCTCCCCATAGACTGTGTTCCTTTTTTGTCCTCCTCCTCGGACCTATGCTGTTAAAGCAGAAAAAAGAAGAAATACCTTTTTATTTTTTTCCTCAGTCCTGATGATCCTGCACATAGAGCTCACCTTCTGGTGTCCAACAAGTCAGCTATTAGCAGGGTAGACATGGCGTCGGTTGCAATATCAACAGGTGCTTACTAACCAGCCATTGGCAGGCAAGCAGCAACAAGGCCAAACAAACGTCCTAGCTATTAGCTGGAGGCCTCTATTCCTTTAAGAATGCCAATAGTGCGGAGTGAGCTTCATAGCTCTCAGTTTCCAGGACAGGTCGGCAATGGTATCCTTGGTAACGTATTATCCTCTCTTACCTTGTACATGGCACCGTACTCTATGTTGTTTTGTTGATTGTTTTGTCTCCGCCGTGGCCATGGCCGCTGGAACGCATCTGCGTTCCAGTTCGTTGTTTTCTGGTCTCTGCGCCTGCGCTGGTTCCAGCCGAGATTGAGGCTTGGATGCGCATGCGCAGTACGATCGGATTGTCGCGATCGCGCATGCGCGCGAGGTCTGTGTGGAGGTGCGCCTGTCACGTCGCAATTGCGGCGTGAGCGTGGCGTGCGCGGTGACGTCATCATCAGGCGGCGCAGGTTTAAATAGCTGTCCAAAACAGCTATCTTTGGGACACACGCAGGCTGTGCTGTTGCTGTTTTCGTTGCCCCAAAATTGATAGTCTTCCCTCTTCAAGGTATGTTTTCTTGCCTTCTGCCTTTTTAAAAGCCCTGTTTGCTTGATTCATCCATGCTGCATCTTACATTGATATGTTTGTCTTAGCAGTTCTTGTGACTCCTTTTCACTATGGATGTCTCACCGCCCCCCAGTGGCCAACCCTTGCGCTGCAGGTAGGATGGAAAAAATTATTTTTTTTTTCCCTACCTGGCTGTTTGGGTTTCTGTGTAATCACAGGTTAACTCTTTCCTCCTCATCAGCCCCTCTAGGTCTGAACATCAATCTTCAGCACGCGAAGTTGTTGACGAATCCAGGTTACAGCATCGTCACTCCAGATCAAGTTCCAGACGCCCCAGGTCATCTTCTAGACACCGCAAAGAAGGCTCCAGATCTTCATCTGGCCGCCATTCCCACCGCCATTCCAGCCACTCCAGTAAGAGAGTCTGCTGGGGATGTAGAGCTCGGGTCTCGGAAGGAAGATCCCTTTGTGAACTATGTTATTCCAAGGCGGTGAGGGGAGAGGAAATGATGGTCATCAGGTGGAGGCTCTGGTCAGGAGAGTAGTCCAGGAATCCCTGAACAAATCTGGTTCCAGAGGTGATGTTACTGTTCCTGATGACCCAGTTCCAGCGCTTACACAGGATAATCCTGAAACGCCTGGTCCCTCTCAACGTGTACGCAGTCCAAGTGCGTCTTCCGTCAGTGAAGCAGAGAGTGTTGTCAATCCTGCAGGATTTGATTTTTCCCTAGTACCAAGTTTAGTGAAAGCGGTAAAGATCGCCTTGAGGTGGGAGATCCGGTGGAATCCCCTTCCAAACAGAGAAAATATTTCAAACAACTTAAAAAGGAGCGCCCTAGTTTTCCTTTTTTGGGTGAACTGGGAGATATCATTTCTGACGAATGGGCCAGCACGGACAGAAAGAATTCTTTGCTTTCAAAAGTAGCAAAGATGTACCCGTTCAAAAGTGAACATGTTAAACACTTGGAATCAGCTCCCTTGGTTGATGCCGCCGTGATGAGGTTGGTGAAACATGTCACACTCCCTCTGGAAGATACCGTCTCCTTTAAGGACGGTCTAGATAGAAAGATAGACACAGATCTGAAACGTATATATATTACAGCAGGCATGGCTTGTAAACCGGCTCTAGCCCTAGCTGCCTTGTCTAAGGCAATGGAATCCTGGACGGATGAAGTGGATTCTACCTTAGCGAACGTCTCCGAAGATGTGCTCAGCAGCACACCGGTTCATGAGCTGAGAATGGCGTCCTCTTCCTGGGGGAGGCCTCCCTTGACATTATCCGGTTGGTGGCGCGGATCATGCTCTCCTCTGTCACAGCTAAACGTGCTCTGTGGTTGCGCCCTTGGGCGCGCTGCCCGCTTCAAAACAAGGGGGTGCAGAATCCCCTTTCAGGGGTCTTCCCTGTTTGGGAACAAGCTGGACAGCGCTATCACCCGTGCCACTGGGGTAAGTCTGGGTTCCTTCCTCAGGATCGCCGTCCGTTCGGTCAGAGAAGATCCTTCCTAGGCAAGATCAAGACCGTTCAAGAGATGCGCGCCGGTATAGACCTGGTCGCGAGTTCCGGAAAAACTGGAGGAGAGTCCAGCCCTCTGGACAGAAGCCCCCTAGGGGAACCCTCGTCTGCCGGACGTGATGCCCCTAAGTCCTTTTGATGCGAAGCCAGCCCAGACGGAAAGAGTAGGCCTCGGCTACTACAGTTCCGACATATCTGGCAGCCTCAATAAGAGATTTTTGGACTGTCAAAACAGTGTCTACAGGCCATACCTGGACCTTATCAGTCCACCCGTGCTACAGTTTGTACCCACAACAATACCCGGCTCAGAAGAAAAAAGGAAAATTCTTCTGTCATACACAAGCTCTCTCCTACTCTGGGTGCCGCTATTCATGTTCCATCTTCCGAAAGAGGTCAAGGGATGTACTCGCCCCTGTTTATGGTTCTAAAGAAGACAGGTTCTTGGAGACCGTAATAGACCTGACACATCTAAACACCTTTATCAAAAAGAAAAATTCAAGATGGAGTCCTTGCTTACTATTCGTCAGGCGTTCAGCCAGGCGTTGGCTGGGTGTCCATAGACCTAAAAGATGCCTACTTCCATGTCCCAGTCGCAGCGGACTTCCAAAAATATCTTCGATTCTCAGTAACAATGTCCACCTCCAATTTACGTGTCTCCCGTTCGGGCTCACAACATCGCCCCGGGTGTTCTCAAAACTTCTATTGGCTGTCGTCGCCCTGATCAGAACCAAGGGCATTCGACTTCATCACTACCTCGACGACTTACTGTTACCTTCGCAAGACAAGGAACAGCTGTTGACACACCAGATCCAGGTCATTTCCACCCTGACCGAGTTCGGTTGGCTGATAAACAGGAAAAGAGTCATCTGCAACCCACACAATCTCTGATTTTTCTGGGAGCTCAATTCAACACAGTCAATGTTCCATCTCCTTGCCCCTGACAAAGAGCCCGGTAGTCCGGGACAGAGTCCGGCTTGCATTGGATTCTCCTTTTCTAAAAGCCTTGCAATGCCTCAAGATAGTGGGCACCATGGTGTCCACAGTCCCCATGGTGAGATGGGCACAATGGAGGATGAGGCCCTTTCAGAAGGGGTTTCTCCAACAGTGGGATCCGAAGTCCTCAGGATCAACGCATTCGAATAACTTCGTCGATGCGAGAGAGTCTTCTTTGGTGGCTACTAAGGAAAAATCTCCTCAACTACCATTCATTAGCCCGATCTCCTGGATCACAATTACACAGATGCCAGCAACAGCGGCTGGGGGGCTCTGTGCTTGAAGGAGTTTGCTCAAGGGAAATGGACGTTACCATCCCGGAGTGTGAGTTCCAATGCCTGGAACTCCGTGCGGCCTACCGTGCCCTTCAATCCTTTCTTCACATAGTAAAAGGGATCGTCAGTCCTGTTGAGAATAGACAACATGACAGCTGTGTCATACATAAAGAGACAGGGAGGCACCCGCAGTCTATCCCTGCTGAAGGAAGTGGATCCGATCATGTCGTGGGCACAAGTACATCTCTCAGATTTAACAGCTGTGTATCTCCCCGGATCTCAAAATCTCCAAGCAGACTTCCTTTCGAGGACAACACTCGACCACAACGAATGGTCTCTCCACAGCGAAGTCTTCAGCTGGGGTCCTATCCCTGGGAGTTTGTGCCGGAAGTGGACCTATTTGCATCTCCATGCAATTACAAACTAGAGAAATTCTATACGAGGGGTCGCTGTCCCCAAGCGTTCGGAGTGGATGCTCTAACAGACCAGTGGAACTTTCACAGTGCCTATGCTTTTCCTCCAGTCCCGGTCATCCTCCGGTTCCTGGCAAGACTCAGGTGGGAAGCGGTCGAGGTGTGGCGATAGTCCCTTATTGGCCCAACAGACCATGTTTCCCGTTGCTGCTTCATCTGAGCTTCCGGGCTCCAGTCCCGCTTCCGAACAGGGCAGATCTCCTGTTACAAGGGTAACCCCCCATCCATGTCCATCCCGTCTTCATCTGATGGTCTGGTTTTTGAAAGGGAAAGGCTTATTGCGTTAGGCTGCCCAATCAAGCCATCTCCACTCTGTTAAGTGCGAGGAGATCAAGCACCAACAAGGTCTACCAGAGAATATGGTCCAAATTTTGCAGATTTCGTCTCTTCCATGGATGGATCCCCTAGTAATCCTAGGATTCAGGATGTTCTTGGCTTCCTTCAGACAGTCTGGATCTGTCTTTATCAGTCAGCTCCCTGAGAGTTCAAATTTCGGCCATTTCGGCCTTCACTGGGTTTTCATGGGCCAAACACACCCTTGTCAAACAATTTTTCAAAGGTGCCATGAGGCTTAGGCCACAGAGAAAACCAAGGTTCTCAAAATGGAACCTTCCCTTTGTTTTGGACTTCCTTTCAGAAACTACGCACTCGGATAACTTGTCAATCAAAGATCTGTCCTCAAAAGCTGTCTTCCTTGTGGCCATAACATCAGCCAGAAGGGTCTCAGAAATAGGTTCTCTAGGATCCAAAGAACCGTTTCTACTTTTTTCCCTGATCGGTCGTACTAATTCCCATGTTGGGATCCAATCCCAAGGTAACATCGTCTTTCATGAAATCTAGAAATTGTTTCTCCCCACTTTTCGATCTCCTGAGAACTCTAATGTCCATCCTCTAGACTCGGACATGTATTAAGACAATATCTGGAAGCCCACAGCAGCCTTCCGTCAATCTGACCATCTGTTCGTTTCCTTCCATGGAAAAAGCAGGGGAATGCTGCTTCTCCCAGAACCATCGCTGCATGGATAGTTCAAGTAATCCAAGGGCATACAAAGCAAAAGGGTTGGCTCCTCCTGAAGCGTGACAGCGCATTCGACCGCGTAGCTCTCCACATCATGGGCAGACCGCCCGCATGTTTCCCCAGAAGTAATCTGTAGGGCGCCCTCCTGTCGTCATTAAACACATTCATGACGCATTACTGCGTAGAACCGGCCTGTTTTGTCGTCGTTGATTTTGGTTTACATGTTTTATCTGTTGACAGTGTCAATTAAACCTTTTTTTTCTTTAATCAGCAATTTCCCACCCGGGTGTGTCGGCTAGTTATTTCCCACAAGTAGGCTGCCATGGAGTCTGTCAGGAAAAGGGAAAATTTATATCAAATACTTACCGTAATTTTCCTTTCCTGATGGACTCCATGGCAGCCGGAGTTTCCCTCCCATTGCTGGAGTAGGCTAAATTACGGAACACAGTCTATGGGGAGACGCAAAGCTTTATGGGAGTAGGGTCCTATGAGGTATGAGAGGCGGGATTAACCCACAAGTAGGCTGCCATGGAGTCCATCAGGAAAGGAAAATTACAGTAAGTATTTGATATAAATTTTCCCTTATTTTTTTTTCTTTTTTTTTTTTCTTTTTTTTTTCTTTTTTTTTTTTTTTTTTTTTTTTTTTTTCGTATGTTGATATGACACCTATAACAGAAAAAGGAATTCATTCAATATACATAATGAAATTCTTTTGTTATAGATGTCATTGAACAATGAACATACAACTGACACTAACAAAAGAAAAGCATTCAAGATACACAGAATGCAAATTGACGAAAATTCACGATAATTATTGTCTAACAAGAAACGAACATGATTAAACAGAATAACGAATCATCCCGCATGTACGAAAATAAAACGGTAACGGAAATACGAAACGATCGGAATACGAAAAAATCACGTCGTACGACAAAACGAAACGAAACGAAACGGGAAAACGAGCGTCTTACGAAAAACGAACGGAAACGAACAGACGGGACCATACGAAACGGAACAAAAAAAAAAGAATTTTTTTTCTGTGCACATGTCTAATATTTAAAGAATTTTTGGGGGTTTTGTCCTACTATCTTTTGCAATCTGTCGTTCATTTTGAATTTTTGCATCCTTGATTTCCTTTTAACATATTCTATTATATTCTTTGTAACATTTAAACGAGAAGTGTTCCTTCATTTTTATATTTTTTAAAAAGCTATTTTCTTATTGTTTATAGCTTTTTTAACTTTGACCGTGAGCCACATAGGTTTTATCTTTAGCCTTTTAAACTTATTGCCCATGGGAATATACTTTGCAGTGAGGTTCCAAAGAGTCCCTTTGGAAGAATTCCCATTCTGTTCTGTGTTCATCTGTGCCAATATTCCCTCCCAGTCCAAGCCCTGGAGAGCAGTCCTCATGCTTTGAAAATTTGCTCTCTTGAAATTAAGTGTTTTTTATCTTTTCTGTATGTATTTCTTGCTTATAGTTTACATTAAACGAAATCATGTTATGATCACTGCTACCCAGGTGCTCCTGTATCTGAACATTAGTAATAAGCTCTGCATGGTTGAGATTACCAGGTCCAACAGAGCATCATTCCTAGTTGGGGCCTCATAAACTGGACCATAAAATTGTCCTGCAATAGGTTTTTTAAATTTTTGTCCTTTAACTGTCCCAGAAATTCCATGTTCCTGTCAATTTCTGGGTAGTTAAAATCCCCCATTATTATCACCGTCCCAGCCCTTGCAGCCCTTTCCATCTGTGCAAGGAGCCGAGCCGTTGTAATACAAGAAGAATTTTTCTTGTCTATAGAGCACAGGCACTAGGATGCAGCTTTTTATGTGACAGAGGGGATGAACAGATCAGGGATAGTGAGAGATGACAGGCAGTGAGAGTGAGGGAGAGGAGACACAGGGAGGGCTGCAGATAGTAGCGTATGATGGAGATACATACAGGGAGGGTGAGGGGGAGGAGGAATCACAGGGAGAGCTGCAGATAGTAGCTTATGATGGAGACACATACAGGAAGGGTGAGGGGGGAGGAGGAGGGGAGGAGACATGTACAGGGAGGGGGAAGAGGGGGGAGGAGACACAGGGGTAGGTGCAGATAGTAGCGTATGATGGAGACATGTACATGGAGGGTGAGGGGAGGAGACACAGGTAGAGCTGCAGATAGCAGCGTATGATGGAGAGATGTACAGACTCCAGTGTCAGAACTTAGCAGTCCTGATACATGGAGTCAGTGCAGAGAGGGGGAGGGTAGAAACTGGTAAGATCAGACAGATACTTCATACATGGGCTACCATTAGTGATCCCTGTGTCCCTGTCATGTTGGATTTATTTATTGTCCCCTGGCATTGGAATTTTGAACTTTTCTCTGTATAATTTGATGTATAAAAATATATATAGTATATATGATGTAGGTGAAAGTGCTAAACCTGATTCTTCTTTTTTTATTGCAGATGTACGCAGTATTTACTGCAGAGACAGCTCACAAGGCAGGACACCCTAGTGAGCGAGACAGAATATAAATGCTACATTGAGGGCTCCACCAGCATGTGACGTTCACACGGAGACTTCACCAGCATGTGACGTTCACACACGAAGACTTCACCAGCATGTGACGTTCACACAGAGGCTTCACCAGCATGTGACATTCGCACGGAGGCTTTACCAGCATGCAAGGTTCAAACGGAACTTCACCAGCATGCAAGGTTCAAACAGAGACTTCACCAGCATGCGAGGTTCAAAACAGAGACTTCACCAGCATGCGAGGTTCAAACAGAGACTTCACCAGCATGCGAGGTTCAAACAGAGACTTCACCAGCATGCGAGGTTCAAACAGAGACTTTCACCAGCATGCGAGGTTCAAACAGAGACTTCACCAGCATGCGAGGTTCAAACAGAGACTTCACCAGCATGCAAGGTTCAAACAGAGACTTCACCAGCATGTGAGGTTCAAACAGAGACTTCACCAGCATGTGAGGTTCAAACAGAGACTTCACCAGCATGTGAGGTTCAAACAGAGACTTCACCAGTATGTGAGGTTCAAACAGAGACTTCACCAGCATGTGAGGTTCAAACAGAGACTTCACCAGCATGTGAGGTTCAAACAGAGACTTCACCAGCATGTGAGGGTCAAACAGAGGCTTCACCAGCATGTGAGGTTCAAACAGAGACTTCACCAGTATGTGAGGTTCAAACAGAGACTTCACCAGCATGTGAGGTTCAAACAGAGACTTCACCAGCATGTGAGGTTCAAACAGAGACTTCACACAGCATGTGAGGGTCAAACAGAGGCTTTACCAGCATGTGAGGTTCAAACAGAGACTTCACCAGCATGTGTCATTGACATAGAGACTCCACTAACATGTGTAGTTCACACAGAGACTACACCAACATGTGATGTTCACATGGAGACACCACCTGAATGTCACATTCTCATGTTGAGACTCCAGCACAATGTGACGTACATGTTGGGAACCCACCAGAAATACAGGACAGCAGTGGGAATATCTCCTCTCATGAAGATGAGGGCAAGTTTACAGAAAGGATAGACAGATCCTGGTGGTGGGGATTCTGTCATAGAGGGACAGAGAGGCAATCTGTCAGAATGACAGTGATCGACGAACAGTTATTGTTTCCCGGTCGCACGAGTTCGGGACATTGCAGATCAGATGGACGGATTGTTGGATACGGCTGGGAGGACCCAGCTGTCATGGTACATATTGAACCAACGACGACATTAGAAGAAAATGGAGCGCCCTAACAAAATGATTTCAGGGACTTAGGAGCTATACTGAAGAAAAGAACCTCCAGGGCAAGCATTTTCAGAATACTGCCTGTACCTCGAGCCACACCAAGGAGGCA